>WTSP01009106.1:107057-117384 GCA_025331215.1 Actenoides lindsayi
AATAAAATGTCACTAGTTTTTGTCTTCAGAAACAAGACTAATCTGGAGATTCAAGCCCAGTATGGCAGGTTATGTCATGAGTGAGAAAATGAAGTCTGATATATTGCCACTCAAACGGGTTAATGATGTGAACATAATATAAAACAGAAGAAAAGTCTACTATTTTTCCAGTTAGTTATAAAGTTACTTTTTCCAACTCTAGAAGGTCATGAGATCCTAAAACTGGTTCATTTACATTGCACATTAAAATACAGTGCTACAAATATAAAAACAGTTCTAGTAATAAGCATTCACACATCAGTAAATTTAAAAATTTATTTGTAGTGTAGCACTGCTGAGTATGTGTATTATAACAACATACAGTTACAGGACTGCACGGTACTATTTTCAGAGGACTTCCTGCTTTTTCAATTCCCTTCATGGTCCTTTGGCATTCAACCTCCAGTGCAAAAAATTAGACCTCCCCAGGACTCAGCATCAGTCCAGTAGCCCCAGAGCCTTATTTTCCTATATCTCAGTTACTGTGATCTCCGTTTTCCCCTGCGTCTGTCCTGTTCACCAAGATCGTCCTAACACATTCCTCCTGCAATCATCTCTGGCCATCTTTGTAATGGAAACACAAAGCTTTGTCCTTTACACTGCCTGAGCAGGGAGGCTGCAAATGGAGAGTGCTGAGGTGTCACTCACTGTATGCACTCTTCATACCAGTCTCTGACTTGATCTAATGAAAAAAAAAGCCAATCTACTGAAAAAAAAAGCCTACCTCACTATAAGCTGATATCTCGATCAGTAAACATAAGAGTCTTTCAGAGTTGTGACTTCAGCAGCCTAGTAATTCTCTACTCAGCATTTGTACACTGGGATCTTTTATTTATTTTTTCTTATTCATTTATTTTTCATTTATTTGTTTTCATTTTCTCTTGGAAGATTCTTAATCTATTCAAAATGCAGTTCAACATGAACAAGAAAGAGCACAAGCTGCACACCTCAGCAACCCCTGTCAAATTTTATGTTTCTGTTTCAAATAATTAAAATTTCACACAAAAGAGATAACCAGAATATTTTGATATGGACAGAATGATGTCTTTTTCCCCTAATTTTGTTCTTGGAAATAGTCATTTTGACTGAAATTTTCCAGAAAGATTCAGCCTGAGGCAGATACCCCGTATGCAAAATTTCAGGCCAAATACTTAAACTTTGGCAAAGTTATAAGCAACAGAAAAAAATGATTTTGTAATGTAATTTCTGGGCAATTTTAATCGATGGTGCCACCAGTCCAATGTACAACACATATAAAGGGTACTTAAAATTTTATGACTTTTCTGGAAATCAGTAACTTCCCCCCCCAATCTTCTACAAATAGCTTAGCAATAATTTTCTGGATTTGCTGTGTTCATGAACACTCCCAAGTGGCTGTTGAATGCAACCAAATACATCATTGGAAGTGTGAATTTCATCAAGGAGGAAGGAAAAGGATATTTGACAGGAATAAGCAAGTGAGGGCATGTGCAAATACACATATTCACAACACTGTCCACATTCTTTGCACTGTGACAAGAATTTCTATAAAAGAAGAAAATACTTTTGCTGCAATCATTTTGCATGGCAAATTCAAGAATACATTTTTATAAGATCCCTCTTTCAGCTCTTCAAAAAGCAGAGTTTATTCAGGCCTAACCCTTTTTCCTTGTGATTCTGAAATGGAATTTACTTGATTAACTTGTTACATTAGTGCTTAAGTTTCTATGAACAATAGTCCTTTTATGTATTTTCAGCACTTGTCAGCAAACTGAGTTACTAATACTTCAACTTTCAGGCATCTTTAAATTATGCAATATAGAGTCAATTCAGAGAAGCTAACTCAAATAATTTTTAATTCCTGGAAAAGAAAATCCACGGTGCATGATCAAAGGCAACGGGGGCATATTGATTATTCTATTTGTGAACTTCAATCAGGAAGAACAAGCTATACTGATAGGATTATTGTTTTCTAATCCTGTCCAGAAACTTGTCTTCTCTGCTGTGGCATCAGGTCTGCTGATGCCACAATCCCCTAACCAACAGTAACTGAACTAAGGAACTCAGTTTGGCTTCCACAGGTCAGATGGCCCTGAGACAAAGAAAGCTTTCACTTACTGAATGCATTCAGTGTCAGTTTGGCTGAATTTATTCAGTGTGCCTACTAGTGGTTCCTGAAGCTAACCAGTAACAAATATTTTATGCATTATTTTCTACACTTAAAAATATTTAAAATTATAAAGTGGCTAAAGTTTATCAGATTCTACAGAGATGTAATTGAGGTTTCAAAACTTTAGCTGTTAAATATCAGAATGAAATAGGCAGCAGAAGACACGCTCTTGGCATGATTTTGTAGTGTTTCCAAAACTCTGAACAACTAAAACACTTCATTTTCCATTCTCATATCTACTCTCCTCTTGTAGAGCAACTTTAACCCATTCTCTGCTCATGCATCCCAGCTGGAAACTGTTCTCATGGTCTCAAGGGACAGAGCAATGCTTGAGGAATGCCCAGCAGCAGTGTGTCTACCCACACTGGCAGCACCTCACCCAAATTGTCGCTGCCAAGGCTTGAGTTGAAGTTGGACCATTTAGAAAAGAAACAGATCTTTAACCTGGCAGCGTCACTTGGCATCACCTTGGATTTGTTAAAAATATTAGGAGTTTGGTCATTCACTCCACAGAAACAACATGCCATAAACTTTTTAAGCTGAAGGAAAATTCTGAGGTGACCATATGAGGTCAAAGAGGATCAGGAAAAAAAGCAATACACTCTGAAGTTAAATTGACTTGTTCATGGACAAAACAACGAAGAGTGGTCTCACGAATGTTGCCCAGGAGACATTTTAGCATCTACTGTTTTAGCAAATGAGAAACGGTCTAGACAAAAGACCAGAAGCTGATGTCGATGTAGAACAATTAACAATGCATGATCTTATTTATCACACACTCATTAGGACCTAGTTTGTTGGCATAAATACGTATGCAAGAGTGAATGGTATTGCATGTTGATTGAGAGGTACTGGTGGCTCATCTCACATCACATATGCACACAGCAAACTTCCAGCAGAGAGCAGTGCATGTACTGAAAGAATGTTATTAGAGCATGGAAGGCAGCTACAGTTGGGTCAAGATCCCATTCTATTTTGTTCTGTAAATCAACAGGTTTAGTTCTGCAGAACAGGCAAATGTAGGCCCTCAAAATAATTACAGCACTAAACTTACCAAGAAGATGAGCCTTTACAATGACAGTTTCATAATCTTGTAGATTATTTGATGCATTAAGATTCACTGCCACAAAAGCTTTACTCGGCTTTCAAGAAGACTGAAAAACCTTAGTGCCTAGATTATTGAAAAAGGGAAATAGAATAAGTCTGCATTACATAAAGCAGTGGCAGGTTTGAGATACCCAGATTATCTCCAAGCACTCTGCACTGCAGGAGCACTGCTAGCTCATGCCCTCAAAGCACCGGCAGCTTTGTGGTCCTATAGATACTGCTTGTTGTTCTAGAGGACTCTGCCTAGGCCAGGGAATCTCAGAGCAGTAGTATATTGTGTTATGATGAAACCTGCTTTTTAGTGCCCTTGTAAAACAGATTTTTTACTAAATATAAATATATATATATATTTCTCTCACCATTAATTTAATGATAAATGAATTTGTAAAAGTTCCATTAAAAACAGTAATATATACTGATTTTGACAAAGTAATTCAGAATTTATAAAAAACAATGAGGACAGTGCAGGGCAAGGAAATTCCAGTGAGGAAGGGGATCAAGAGCTTAAATTAGTAAGCTTTAAAGGCTTCTCCATGCAAGAAGAATAATACTGTCATACAAAAAGAGTATGTCTTGGCTGGGCATAAGTAGAACTGCATTTCCAAGAGTACTCGCTGCATCTGTGACCTGGAAGCCTAGTTCTTTGGGACTAGAATTTTTATTTTTTTTTTTAAGTTTTCAGTGTATTGTCACTAGCTCTGTGATCTCAGTTTGGCTGCTGTTAGATGTACATTTTGCATACAAAATTCCCACTGACGGGTAATCTTGTACGTATTTTTTTTTTGTAAGCAGTTCAGTATTGATATCCACTTCTGAGGTTTGTGAAAGTTGCTAGTTATAAACTTTTTTGTGTAGATCTCAAAAGCTAATCTACACCCAGGGCTATATACCAAATATCACAGGCTGTCTATGGTAATTACTCTGGGGGCATAGAAATAGAAACAGAAAAAAGGGGCAGTTTCCAAAGACTAGCTTCAAATAGAAATATTCCTCTTCTCTGGGAAGAGGTTGCTGTGTAGCAACACATCCCCCGAGTCAACAGTAGAAGAAAGCAAACTGTCTTCTGCTCCATCTACTAAAAGGATTATTCCTCAATGATTTCTCTTTTTAAGTATCTAAAATCAGCATCCATCTTATTTAACACAGATAGCCCTCTTGGGAACAACGAAAGTTTACTCATTAATAGTGTGCTTTCTGAAAAATTGATTTCATTGTCACAATCATCAAGAGCCTAATGAAAGGGCTGTTTGTATTGGAGCTAACTTTTAATCTCTGCAGAAGTCTGTAAAAGCAAAATCCCTGAACCGCAATGAACTCTTGGCAGTTGTAAGTTCTTTTGGAAGTGCCGAACATGATGAACTTAGCCCCATGGTTCGGTTTGTTAATATTTGCATAAGAAATGAAAAATTGATCTACATCTGCATATAGTGAGTGCCTTTCTGAGAAACTGAGAAGGACAACATACAGTGAGGAAAAAGAAAGTCATGGTTGAGTTTTATGCTTTGGATTGGTGTAATGGAAAATGTTATTCCCCAGTCACCTTCTTGACTCCTATTTATTACACAATGTCCTCCTGCTTTCCAGTTCATCTCAAGCAGGCTTTTATGTTTCTGCTGAACAATTTCTTAGATACTGTAGGCCAAAAAATTAGATCTGCTTTTTTTTAACTTGTAGTCAAGTTTAGGCCAGACACTCAGCTGGATAAAACCACAAACTCTCAAAAGAGTCAGTATCCCAGAAATCGCACTTCCTCTGTCTACCTACTAATTAGTAAACTGCCACATCTTTAGCCATGTTAATCTCCTTTATTTTTCTAACAGTGATACATCAGAAATCTATATCCCCAGATTTTATTCCTGAACTGTGTAATTCTCATAAACATTGAGTTGTTGATGTTTGCTTTACACAACCTTTTCTCAAGCTACATTATTCCTCGATCAAAGTGAATCACTTTTTCCAAGGCAGCTGAAGGCATTCAATACTTCTGAGAACTGTATTCAGTAGGAATCACAGGGAAAAGCTTCAGGATCTGACTGAACACTACACAACGCTCTGTATCCCTAAAATGTTTCAGATTACAAGCTGATACACATGTTCTTTTTCCGAGATTTCAAAAAGATCTAAATATTAAGATTGTAAGGCTTAATCCAACTGACTTTTATTTCTTAATCCAGTCATTGTGACAATAAATATTCTGTACACTAAAGAGAAAAAAGGTCTGAACATGTGGAGTTTCTTGGGACAGTGGAGATTAAAGGGAAGCAAAAAGAAGCTGACATCTTCCCTGAAGGACTGTTTTTGTGCTTAATTTAAAGCCTGAAATAACAGCAACTAGCATTAATCAAAAATCATCTGTGCCACATAAACAGGATATCTATTCCTAAACAGGCTCAGGGAGAGAATTAGCCTGAATTTGTGACTCCTCTGCATGTGTGTGCGCATATATATGGCTGGGCACATGCACACATTGGGGTTTTTTCTGGTATTGCTTGAATCTCATTTTGTTGCTTCTTGTTAACTAGAAGTTCAGTTAACTACAGTTAAATGAAGTTTTGAAGCAATGGGGAGACATAATATGCAATAAGGTTGCTCTTAAAATAAAATAGGGAAGCATTAATGAATATATAGATTTTGACTACAAAGAGTGGGAATCATATGCTTATAGTAACAATATTCCTTGGTTCTGCTCTCTCTGATGTTAACCTGGTGCTTTTATAAAGGCAGAGATGGTATAATTTTCCTCAGGAAGAGGGCCATCTAGCTCCCTCTCCCTCCCTCTGCTTCTCACTCATTTCTCTCATTCTCCTCTCTCCCTTTGAGGAAAACTTTTTTCTTTTCAGCGACTCTAAGGAAAGCTGTTAACAACAGCTGAAGTGTCAGATCTATCCTTTCTAGTAGTGACAGGGTATTTTGACAAGTATTGAGCATACAATTTCAGCTGACACGAAGTCAAAATAGTTGCCTACTGTGCCTTCAAAATCAGAACCCTGGGGGTTCCCCTCCCCCCGTCTTCTGTATTATGATAGTTGCAATAGTAGCAGATGGAATAAAAAGGGTAAAAAGTAGTGAAAGGTAGCAGTAATTTTACCAAGTTACTGAGAAACTACTCCACATACAGACACGTCTACTATGCTACAGTCAACATTTAAAAAAAAAACCAAAAACAAAACCCTACAAAAGCTGCTACCAAAATTTCTGACTAGAGTAGAATTAAATTCTCTTGCACATTTTAATAATTGCATCCATTCCAAACAGCATTAAAAATCCCAAACAAAATGTTCTCCATTCACTCCAGGGAAGGAGATGGCAGGGTAGGAATAGCTCTGAGATTTGATAGTGAAATACTGGCTTCTCAGAAGGCAATGGGAAAATCCTACTAAACTTCAGTGGGAGCAAAATATCTGCCAGAATTTATGAGAGTTCACAGAGGGGAACAGCTTAATTACTATATTTCTTTGGAGACTAATCTGCACTCAGTGTTTTAGTATGCTGGAGAACTCAGAAGTAGTTTTCTTGCTGACTCAGACTGTTGGGTGTTGAGGTTGTCTAAGGCAAAACCACTCCTTGCTCAGGCTAAAACTATTTTTCTTTCACAGAATCACTATGGTTGGAAAAGACCTGTAAGATCATCAACTGTTATCTAACTCTACCAGTGCCACTACTACATCATATCCTTAAGCAGCTCTGATAGTTGTCTAAAAAATATTGGAATCTTGCTTCCTGTGCAGATGTTTCTCACAGGTTTGAGACTGCCCCTCTAAGAAATATCTAAGGGGCTGGATTTTATTCTTTGCTTCTTCATCATCTGGCACAATGAGGCTAGGAACTAGTGTAATACAACTCATGAAAGCTAATAAGAAGACAGTACAGTTGGTAAGGTGTTTGATGCTTTTGTAAGCAAAGAAATGTAGTAACACCCTCCGCGATTTGCGATCTCCAGTTCCTCAGCTCAATGAAATACTTTCTGTATCGATGGACAATTTGTCTTTTATGAAAAAACACTTTGTAATTACTTTGTTACCAGCCACAATAAAAATAGATAGCTGGCTCCATAAAGACTGGCCTTCATAAAGGTGAAGATTTCATCGGCTGTAGAAATCCAGAGAGCCAAGGTTTAATTAGAAGGGACAGGTGTGGACATGCCTTTTGAAGCTTGTTCCTTTGCTGTTCTGAAAAAGAACTTATCTAAGTGCCTACAGGCATATTAAGAAGATGACACCTCCTGGTTTCAAGATATATGTGCCTTGTTAGCCACAGATGAAAGATGCTTACTGCTGCACCAGAGCAGCAGAGAGCAAGATTTCAGATGGTTAGCTGTCCATCCACTCTGCATTCTGTACAAAATTATGCTGTCTAAAGTTTTGCACTGACAACATTTTCCATGGAAGTAAAGGCTTCACTTCTGCAACTTCAGGCTGAACAGGAAGAAAAAAAAAAGTTTGGAAAACAGACCTGTTACTTCGTCTATTTTCCCATTCCTTGGAAGACACTTTTAGGAGATCAAGTTGCTAAGGAACTATGAGAGAAAAAGTACTTTGAAGATGCCTGTGACCTGTATTTTTCATACAGATAAATAGCAATGCACATTAACTCACCCATTAATGAAATCTGGGGCATCAGTATGTAAGCTTTGACTCTTGGTTTGAAAGAAAAGAAAAAAAACAAATTTTTTTCAGCTTAGAGTTGAAGTCATTGTACTAATATCCCATTTCACTGTGACAGGCACAAGTTCTGGAGAATATTTCACTTTTTGGACACACATTTTTTGGTTTTGCCATAGCTGAAAAGAACTAGGAATAGATGTTTACTGCATAAATATTTTACAATTGACATTAAACCGTGTTTTAGATTTCTCCTGCAAACTACATTAATGCATTCAATTGCGTGTGAAAGCTCTACCTATGTCCATGCAAGCAGATCATGTTTTAGGAATCTCCTTATATAAATTAGGCCTTTAATGTCCTCAGGGTACCTGAAGGCTATCAGGAAAGAGGAAGTAGAGTAAATAAGCCCATTTTGATCAAATTAATTGATCAATTAACATTAAACAATATTGAAACCATGATACTTGTCAGTATATGGCACTAGGATGATGCATTCGGCAAGCAGAAGATTTGCTTTTTCACTATTATTTTAGAGAACACAACTGAGTGTAGGATTTGGGATCTCAGCACCCAGCACACTCTTTCTGATATCCTAAAAGGAATAGAATTAATGGAAATATCCACAGGCATTCTATCAGTACCCACCTGTATTCCATCACTAGCTAATCCATATTACTCATAAAGAGTAGAAATTTTATATGTTGCACTTCTGAAATGCCATTTAGAGAAAACTGAATGAAGAACACTAACTACTAACCACTAACTGGTCATTACCAAACTGACTGATACCAGTCCTGCAGTATAGTCATTGCTTTTTTTAGTCATTCCTTTTCTTGTTTATCTTTAATCCCTTCAAATTAGTAGAAAAGTAATGGACTGAGCAGGCAGTAAGACACAGCACACAATGCTCTGACTCTCTGTCCTTAACATAAACACAAAGTTATATCTTTCTGATTACATGGGAAACTTGAGGGAGAGCCAGCTCTCTTCATCTCATATGAATGAAACTTTCCTTAAGACTGATAAAAATGTTGAACTCACATGAAAGAAACTAGAGCCCCTAACCTGAGAAACAAACACTTCTGTCTCTCGCCGTTAGCAGACCTATGAGGATATTGGCCTATGAGCTCATGAAAGAAGAACTTTGAAAACAGGAGGTCAACAGACTCAGTCTTTCCTGTTTCCTGCCTTAGAGCTCTCCTACTGGGGCCAACTATTGCCCCTAGCTGATTTCCTGGCTTGCCATAACTTAACTCCCCTGCACACTCTCCCTGTCATATAAGCTGATGGTGAAGGTCTCCCCCTGGAGTTCTCCTTTATTTGTCTCTTCATTTCTTTGCCAAACAAAACTTTCTTACCAGCTTCCCCAGTTTCTCCTACTACTTCCAGGGCTTACTGAAGCCATGAATGCTTGGCTAAGCTACCACTAACTTGACCCAAATCACATTAAAATGTTGACTTGACAAATTAATTACAAGTGTACTATTCACCATCTCTTTACCTGTGTTTCTCTTCCAAGAGGCTGCCAAATGACTGTCATTGGGTAATGGAAGAGGTGCTGATTTCTTCATCAACAATCCATGTGTCTTAACCTTTCCTTTTAGTTAAGCAAAACAGTAAGACTGTTAAGCTGTTAAGAGTTGTCTTGAAAATGCTCCCAGTCAACAGAAGACAATGTCAACCATACAATGGCAATTTGGTATCTATTCTAAAAAGTAAAACCCACCTTGCATAACTGATGCCAGGGTTGCTATACACAACAGGGAAGCCAAGTAGTGTATATAGTGTGTTCTCTAAGTGAGTTTAGTTTATCAAAAAAGTATAAGAATGTTGTGCTGTTTGGTATCTTCTGTGCTTTGAAATAGTTTCTGATCTCTGGCTATTGCTGGAATATCTTTGACTTTCTCTATATTAAATTGTGTTTCTTTATAGTGCAGCTTTCTCCTAGGGGATATTTGACTTAGGTCTGTATATGAAACAAAATTAATCAACTTTTAATAAGAAAATTGTCACTTTTTCTTTCTCTGGAAACTTATCCTGGAGTATAAGGTCATGGTTATGTAGAGGAAAGGAGAAAAAGGGATAGGCAGTTACTGTCCAGAAGATACCACTACCTGTCTCTCTCCACAATTGTCTCACTGATACATATTTAGTTCAATCTTGTGCTCAGCTTGCATATAGCTTTGACATCTGCTACTTCTGTTTAGACGAGAAGCTGTCTTGTGTGCCCAATCTTTCTAGCTATATCAGTTTCTCCAATAAGAGACATTATAACTACCTACAAACTTTGTCTTGCAGAAATCTTTGGCCTATAAAAGCTACACCAACAGTGCTTGCAAATACAAAAACCTGTGTGGTGGGTTGACCCTGGCACGGCACCAGGTGCCCACCAAGCCCTTCTATCACTCCCCCCAACCCCCGTCAGCAC
>WTSP01009106.1:117484-138339 GCA_025331215.1 Actenoides lindsayi
AGAAAAAGAAAAAGAAAAAGAAAAAGAAAAAGAAAAAGAAAAAGAAAAAGAAAAAGAAAAAGAAAAAAAAGAAAAAAAAAAAGAAAAAGAAAAAGAAGAAAAAAAGAAAAAGAAAAAGAAAAAGAAAAAGAAAAAGAAAAAGAAGAAAACCTGTAGCCTAAAGCACTGCTCCTATAACTCCCTCTCCGTCCAGGGCTTTCTGCCACAGCAGAGATGGAATTACAGTGCTGGAGGAAACTCAATGAAATAATGATTACCCTTTGGATTTAATTAGCACAGAGCTGAGGCAGTGTCAAACAAGAATGTCTGCATCAAAATATTCCTCTTGGCGCCAGGGAGCTCAGATACAAACTGCTCAGGCCTGCCAGGCACAAACCAGGCATGGAGGGCAGAGACCTGGATGTTTGGACCCTGCTGTGGTGCCAAGCCAGGGCAGGGCACATGCCTCATCAAGGACATGGGGTCAGGAATAGACCTTCAACCTTCAGATGGGTCCATGGCTGGAGGACCACAGCTGATCCTCCAGGAGAACTTTGTCATGCTGTGCACTGCACAAACCTATCAAGGAAGACATCCCCCAATCTCAAAAGATCAAGTGGTGATAGAAGGAAGATCACCTCATCATGGGCTTCATGTCCTCTGTCTTACAAGGCATAGCCTCCCCATGTCAAAAAGCCACCAATTATTGATACTTCACAGTGAATTGTGATGAAGTAGGGAGGTATTTCTATGATTGAGACATGGGAAAACCATCCCTGAGACATCTAACCTTCTCCAATGATGAGGTGGAGAAAAGGCAAAGGGGCTCAGAGGACTGGGAGAAAGCCCCAGATGTAGATCAGGGCTGTGATGGAGGCTCAGGAGGCAACCACAAACTTCTATCCGAGGTTCCCTCTATGTTCGCAGAAAGACATGACAAGGAAAGCTGATTTCCCCCTACTATTGACAACAAGCATTTTGTTTCTTGTGTAGGACAAGACCTCACATGAAGAGAGCTCAAGGAGGCTGTGAAGCCCAGCATGTCCAAGGGAGTCCATAAAAGCACTTATCACCAGGTGTATGAATCTCCATGTTTTCCAAAGCCAATGTCACCATCTTTCTTTTATTTAGGGGAAACTGAGGCAGAAAGCACAGAGCTGGGATCATAATGTACCCACAAACACCTCCCACAATGCAAGGCAGCAGCAGGAATAAGCTCCTGCCTGTTCATTACCAGTGGACACCTTGCAAGACCAAGCTTGTAATTATAAGGGTCAGTAATGGAAAAGATGTTAGAGTTAAGTAAATTAAGGCAGGCTTCATTTACAGGCAGAAAAAAGACACTCGGGGGAGTGACAGTTCTTGGGTTTCTCAGCCAGGCTGCTGAAACCAAGAAGAGAGACGTAGCTCTTTTAATTTTAATTAACTCTTTTAATTGTAAAAGATTTCATGCTAATACCTATACTTATACCAAAAGCTTCTGCAGCGTCAGGGAGCTCTTAGAAATTGCTCCTTTCATACCCATGGAACAGGAGCTCAAAACTGATGTGAGACCAGACTTTGACAACTGATCTTCTGCCCAGTCCCTCTATGCTCCTCTTCTTGATCACTGTTACATATATCCTGCATGCATTTGACTTTTATCCTGCAGGTATTTGAGATGACCTGGGGGATGGCAGCAGTGTGTGGGCACCATCCCCTAAATCACAAAGTTCCCTGCTCATCCCTCCATCTCCTGGACACATCTGTTAACAGCTTAGCTGGGAAATTGCTGTACAAATTATGCTGCTTAGCTGCATGTGCAGCTCTTGAGATCCTCACACCATGATCACAGGAATAGACAAAATCCACAGGACCCAGAAGCCATTTCTTCATCCCTCTCCTTGCAAAGATTTTCCCAGGATTACCCAGAAAAGGTACAAGTTGGTTCCTACAGCTGGTTAACAAAGGGCTTGCAGTAACAAGATGCACACTATATTAGGTTTAAATGAATAACATTGCCAGCCACAGGGTCTGCTGAGTACTGGCAGCTGATCTCAGATGGCGTATGGCTGTGGTCTTAGGAAAGAGCATTAAAACTGGTGGAAAAAATTACAGCTAATTGCACTGTCATGACATTAGCACTGTAGTTTCCAAACACTCACAACATAAGACTATTGTGACTTCTGACAGCTCCCAGAATCATCATGCAGGGCTGAAAATTTGAGTTCTCCCATTTAATGGGGAGCCACAGAATGTTTTCCACAGCCTAGCCAAGCATGGTTGTTCTGCTGGCTCGAAATAGCCAGTGTACAAGTGCAATTTGCTGTTTTGTGTTGTTAGGAAGATATGCAGTCTATAGAATCATAAAATCATAGAATCTTTATGGTTGGAAGAGACCTTTAAAATCAGCAAGTCCTACCACTAACTCAGCACTGCCAGATCATCACTAAACCATGTCCCTCCGCACCACATCTACACAGCTTTTAAATACCTTCAGGGATGGGGACTCCACCACTGCCCTGGGCAGCCTGGGCCAGCCCTTGACAACCCTTTCGAGGAAGACATTTTCCTCATGTCCAACCTAACCCTTCCCTGGCACAACTTGAGGCTGTTTCCTCTTGTCTTATCTCATGTTTCTTGGGAGAACAGACTCCTACCTCACTCCAACCTCCTTTCAGGAAGTTGTAGAGACTTTCAACTGGAAATACAGCTCTAAGCACCCTAACTGGGCCAAAATTATTGACTTTTTGTCAGTGTGAAAGAGATTGAGGACTCCATAGTCCTCTCACTTGCATGACCAAGAGTTGAACCAGTATCTATTAAACCTTTATATAGCTGTTTTTTGCTCTGTCCCATAGTCTGTAAGCAGAGGACTTAGTGCTGGAGCTGTTTCTCTAGTATCAGCCATGAGATGGACTACATTCCTTTAAAACAAATGTCTGCTTTCTTTCCCAGCTTGCCATGCTATCCCTTTTGCAATAAATAGGATTCCACCCTGGAGAACAGGGGGATCTCAGTGTACTGCTCCTCATTAGAAAGGTGTTCAGGAGAAAAGAGGAGGGAATAAATAACCTCCTCATAAATCATTTGCAATGAAAGGAGCAGGGAGGCCAATGATTTTAAATGGATACTTTGGCAATTCGTTTAATGAGAAGGAGCAGGTAATTATGTTGACCTTGGAGATCACATTATTCTCCTTGGGCCAGAGGAAAGAAATGATGAAGGATTGCTGAGCACTAGCTAAGCAAGGGGTGACGTTACAGAAGACTGACACAGTCAATAGCTAACCAAGGAACAGGACATTTGCTATGTTATCTGCTTTCCTACCTCCTAAGTGCTTGTTCTTGTGCTTGGTTTTCCTTGTCTTTCATTTTTTTGATAAGTTAGGGCCCTCAGGTTTGATTACTTGTTCCTTCTTATGGAGGCAAATACAATTCAGTGGAGGCTGGGTTCTGAGTTGTCTTTGCATCCAGGATTTTATCTGGAAGCCAGTGGGTTTCAGTGAGACCTGGACAACCCAAAGGAACAGAAAACAGGCCACCAAACCAAGCTGCTCCTAGAAAGCAGCCTTCCACCACCTCAAAAAAGGGAGGAAAACTGCATTTTCCCAATGGAGCAAAGTAGACAAGTCCTCAAGACTAACCTCTGAGCCAGTTCAAAAGCCATCTTGTAACCCCAGAGATGCATTACACCCATTTTCCTTCTGATTCCACTTAATTTCTGGACCCTTCCCAGTTCTACCTAGTTTTCCCCAGTAGGAACAAAGGTGCAGGCAAAGATGGGAATGGAAACAAAGCTATCAACCAGGACAATCTCTCCCTCATTTCTCATCATGACAACAGCCACCAAGGGTGTAAGGCCAGAGAAAGAACAATTTAGGAACTCAAGTGGAGCCATGCAGAGTGTGACCATATGATTGCCTCTTTCAGAGACTGATGCTTTGGGCAGATGCTGTCAGTCATGTGTTTTAATGGTTAGGACTGAAATTCTTCTCCAGAATTGCCATTTGACAGCCTGTCATGCTGAAGTTTCGCTCTTTCGCATATCACCTGGAAAAGGAGACAGACTTCAACATCCTCTGTCACCTCTGTTCATTAAAATATCATCCAGACAAATGAGTTGTAATAGTTGGGCAGAAGGAAGGTGAAACAGTAAAAGGCTGAGTCTCTGATGGAAGCAGTATTTGCTACAAGAAGATGGAGCATGGTCACATATGAGCTTGAATGCCATATACACTTGAGATATAAGAAAGTCTGCTATTAGAGGTGTGTGAGTACAGGTAGATCCTTGCTCTTCTGCTGTTTATTTTCCCCCAGGTTGCCCCATTTATGCCACAGATACTTTCTAAAGAAAAATCTAGTCCAATCCACTACAGTTAGATGCTATGACCGTTCTGTCCAACACTCGAGATTTGTCTAAATTTGCCGCACTGACCCCTCATATCTCCATCCAGACAAATAAATTCCTTGCCTGGCAATGTCCCAGTGGGAACCACTGCTGGCTGTAAATAAAGCCTGAAGGAAGTTTGTTAAAAACTGGAAAAGAAAGGTTAAACAGAACTAAGCCATCTCTAGCCTGTGCAGGAGATTGCGGGTTTGGAGGGATAAGGAGCTGCTGTTCAGCAGCGTGGGTGGAAGAGGACTTTGCCCAGTGGGAACATGAGTGTGCCAGATTTCTCCTTCCCTTTTATTCATGCCAACCAAAGCTCAGAAGTCTTGCTCAGGGAAGACTCCTGCTGCCAAATGTCAAACTATTCAACTGATCAGTGAAGACCCAGTAAGACCACATCCAGAGTTTTGTCCAAAATATGATCTATGTCAGGTCTGGGAAAAAAAAAAGAGGCACAAAAAAAGTGTGATTAGTTCAAGTGTAGGAGCCTGGAGCAGAGAGGACTGTAAGCCAACAACCAGTTCATTCATATTGCATGGTTTCCTTCCTGCTTTGGGTTGGACATACTCTAAATAATGGCCTTGTGGAACCTGGGCCATAGTCCAAAGTAACTTAATTGACTGTTAACACAATTGCAACTGATAGCAGAAGGCATTTCTCGGTCTTGTCTGAAGGTCCTAGGTTTCTCTCTGAACCCACTTTCTCTGCTTACCTACTGCTGTAGCTTGGTAGTTACACTGGCCTGACTCCCCATTAGGTATCCTGCAGCAGAGCTTTGCATGAGGGGAATTCTCCCCATAAACCCACTTGTCTGCAAGCACTTCTGCCATCAGACTTCATCCTGAGAGAGACATAAACAGCTCAAGCGTGATGAAGATGAACTAGGGGGATAGATGAGGAACAGAACTGAGAAAGACTAAAGAGCATACGGTTGTAAGAGAAAGAGACCAGTAGAAATAGGAAGTGCAAAGGTGTGATTGTGCATATGTCGGGGGGGGGGGGGGGGGGGGGGGGCAGAAAAACAGATGCATGTCTATTTCATCACCACACATGATGTGAGACATACTGAATTTTCTGCTAATTCAGTGTCAACCATTGATACAAAACTCCTCCTTTAAGTGTATCTCATGTATGAAATATGACTATATATAAAAAGCAGCTTTTTAGTCAGCAGAACAGTTCTCTGCATTCAGCATCCGAGCTGCTTAGTTCCCAGACAAAAATACTATCTGACTACACTTAGTTTCTGTTAGTGCTGCAGAGTTAATACAGAGATAACTAAATTGAGGGTTCCTTTCTTATTGGTCCATGTTCGAGTTTACAGCACAACTACAAAAAACCACAGGATGGCAGAGCAGTGACCTCAAGAGTCTTCTATTTGTTATTAATGCTGGTATTGATCCACAGAAAAGAGATCTTCAATTGGATTTTCAAGGCAGAAAAAGTACCTTTGGGCTAAGGTTAATTTAGCCGAACTGATCTAAAGATTCAGAAGAGAGTATCTACAGATGCTGCTTCAAAATGTCATCCTTGAGTAGAACCACATTACTATAAGAAATATATTGACCCTGAAAAAAAGTCAGTGTCTTCATTTACTATCTGCAAGGATTAAAAGCCAGGGTTAAAATCCACAGAGTGCCTAAAGTAGAGTTTCTGTAGAACTGAGGCGCCGAATCTATGAGTGAAATTGTCAAAAACTTTGCCTGGACCTGCAGGCACACATGGTCTACAGATGTCCAGGTTTCTGCTAGTCAAGGACTGTAGGTTGTTCAGCTCTGTTGTGTACCTGGAACTTAAGAAATTATGACAAAGCTTAACACCTATTGATGATTTTCAGATTTTTGTATATAAATGAGGTAAATCACTTGTACGCAAAGTGACATAAATCAGTACCATCATGATTTTTAAAACAACGTAGCTGATGAATAGGTGGCAGGGAAAGGAAGAACCTGAACCCAGTTCTGCACACATATGTAGGGGCTGATGTAAGTTGAAAGCACATGATCAAGGGCATATCTATATGTGCAGATGTGGATATCCACAGGAGATTAACCAGGCCCAGGTGTGAACCTGCTAAAATGACTTAGTACTCTATTGAGACATTCCTACAAAGCATCTTAATGCAGGAGACTGTTTCAGGCCAAGTCCCATTTTGACACAAGTGTTTCCATGACATTTAGTCATATATATAATTAAAAGGAAGAAGACCAGCAAAGGGGGCACTGCAGTGTTTGTCTGCTACAGACCTGCCAGTGCATAGGAGGAATTGTATAAAGTCTTTTATAAACAGATGGAAGAAGCCTTGCTGTGGCAGGTCCTGGTTCCTGTAGGGAAATATATCCACCATGACATTTGTTGGAAAGGTGTTAGGAGACACAAGCAAACCAGGAGATATTTGGAGTGCATTAAGGAAAATTTTGTGGTGGTGATGTTGGACTCACCAGCTAGGAGGATCCATTGTTCACAAGTAAGGAAAAGTTCACAGAATCACATACTGGTAGGGTTGGAAGGGACCTCTGGAAATCATCTACTCCAACCCTTTTGCTAAAGCAGGTTCACCTAGAGCAGGTTGCACAGGAATGTGTCTGGGCGGGTTCTGAAAGTCTCCAGAGAAGGAAATTCCACAACCTCCATGGGCAGCCTGTTCCAGTGCTCCATCACCCTCACAGTAAAGAAGTCTTTCCTTATGTTTAGGTGGAACTTCCTGTGCTCCATTTCATGCCCGTTGTCCCTTGTCCTGTCACTGGGCACCACTGAAAATAGACTGGCCCCATCCTCTTGACACCCATCCTTTATATATATTATATATATTATTGGTCACAAAGGCACATTGCTGGTTCATATTTAACTTGTTCACCAGGAATCCCAGGTCCTTCTCCATGGAGCTGCTTTCCAGCAGGTCAACCCCTAACCTGTACTGGTGCATGGGGTTATTCCTCCGCAGGTGTAGGACTCTACACTTCTCCTTCTTGAACTTCACTAGGTTCTCCTCCACCCAACTCTCCAGACTGTGCAGATCTCACTGAATGGCAGCACAGTCTCCTGGTGTGTCAGCCACTCCTCTCAGTTTAGTATCATCAGCAAACTTGCTAAGGGTACACTCTGTCCCTTCATTCAGGTCATTGATGAATATATTGAACAAGGCTGTACACAGCACTGATCCCTGGGGAACACCAGTAGCTACAGGCTTCCAACTAGACTCTGTGCCACTGACCACAACCATCTGAGCTCTGTCGTTCAGTCAGTTCTCAATCCAACTCAGCCGATATGAAGCTTTATGGCTGCATTGGCTGCAGTGGCAATGACATAGTAGAGCTTAAGGCCCTGGGGGAAATGAGGACAGCAAATAGAAGAATAATGACCCTAGGCTCCTGGAGATCTGATTACAGCTTATTCGGGGTTTTCTAGAGAGAAAAACGGCCTAGAAAAGTTGGCTGGCTTTTAAAGACAACCTCCTGAAAGCACAAGAGCAGTTCATGCCATTGCACAAGAAAGCAGGCAGGCATGTTAGTAGTGAATACGTATCTGGCTGAATGGTGAACCCTTGACTGGGCTCTAATTTGGGTATATGTAAGATGGATGATTTTAGCAAAGCTTTATAGACAACTTCACATAGTAACCCTTTAGAGAGATACAGATTGGATGAGTAAAATACAAAGTGGGCAGAAACCTAGTCAGAGCACCAGGTGTCTGAACATGAGCCAGCAGCAGACCAACAGCATCCTGGACTATATTATCAAGAATGTGTAACAAAGTGATTATTTCTCTCTATTTGACACTTGTGAAATGGTGTTTGGACAGCTATGACCACTTGTGACCTCCCTTGTACATACAAATTAAGCCCAGTGGAAGACCAGCAAAATTATCAGGGGATCTGGGAAAAGAGAAGCCAAGACAGAGTGTGCCACAGCTCTTGCAGAGCAATGAAGACTTCTAAGTTTTATAACATTAAGCCTTTTTAAAATTAGACCTCTAAGCCTTATAATATTGAAGGTCTCTGAGAAACTATGCAAAATGCACCACAGAGGCATCCTAAAACAAGATAATTACATCAGCCCTAACATATCATAGCCTGGGTACATGGATTCACAACACAAGGGCTGTAGAAATCACACTCTGTACTATGATGTAATTACTAGCACCAATGCTGAGACTGATCTGTGTGTTTGTAGCCATATACCCTATGGCAAACAGAGCATGGAGATTTAAACAGCCACAATGGTGAAAATGGAAAGAAAACACAAACTTGAGGGTGGTTTCTGTTAATTAAGAAATTGTTGTGGTTGTATCTGTGGTTTGTCTTCTGTTTTTTTGGTTACAGAATTTACTTGCTACAAAGTCTTGGAAATCAAAGTTGAGCCTGCAGTTATCTTTAAAATATTGAATATAACACGTGAAACCAGATTCTGAAAGTTTTAGCCATCCTGAGCAGAGTCTAGATAAAGCAACTATAATCAAAGGCATGCCCTGAGGAGTAAGGTACAGCTCAGCTTGAGCCAGAGTCGTAAAATGAGACTCATAAAGACCTACTAAGTGAAAGAAGTCAAATCTTGGCTAATCAGCTTTACACTGAGTCAGTTAATCGAATCGTTGGCTGTAGCAGATCATATTTTGGGGAACATATGCAGTTTGTTTGTGTCTTGATCTAGGACTGCTACCTTTCACCAAAATACCTATGTTTTAAAGTCAGTTTCGTCTGCTTCTTATTTCCATCTTTAGATTACAAGATGATAGCAGGGAGCAACTAAAGAAAAACTTTACCTATCAAGATTTTACAAAATCAAAAAAACCACAGTCTTGCATTTTCTTTTTAAGTATTTAGTGCTTCTTCCTCATTGAATTGCCTGGAAATACAAGTGAATTTATCTTTTGTAAGAATGCATAACATATAAAGCAGAAGGCTGTAGCAAGTTACTTTAAAAGACAGCTTTTTTTTTTTTTTTTTTTTTTGCGTTTGCACACTAAACACTACTTTGAGTAGACTGCTGGCTGGCTGCCATTCAGACATGTAAAGGCACTGAGATTGTGAAATAAATAATCTTAATAATTTTATCAGACATTTTATGTTGCAGCATGTTTGAAACCACTGAAGGAAAGTAGATTAATAAATCTTTTTATCTAGCTGCTTTTAAAATAATGGCAGTGCAAGCCAAGTAAAATGAAGGTTCCCTCTTAGCAATCTATGTTAATCCAACCAGTTGTCCATTGCTGTTCTTAACAAGACCAACAGTGAGTCATAGCTATTTTTACCCCTCAAAATTAGCTGTGGTATCCATCTACAACACTTATACACAACTAGGGATACCAGGGTCAGTTCTTAATTCTTGTTCAGATTTCTCTGTGGTGCATTATAGTCTGGCCAATAAGAATAATAGCATTGGAATCCACCATAAGCAAACTTTAAAAGAATACCAGACTCTTTTTTTGCATTAAAAGTGAATGCAACTATGAGTCAACTGTGCATATTCATATACAACCAGTTCATCACATCTTAGTATCATGAGATGGAAGACTGAATGTTGAACATTGACTGCTGTTTAAACTACTGCATCTGCATTGCTTCGTAAACTGTCCCAAGGGGTAGATCAGAGATCAGAATAAATATCTGTGTATGATACTTGCCTTGCTTAATGTAGTCAATGATTATGTTCTAGAGAGAATGTAGGAAAACTGCAGCCCTGTCAAATCAAGACTTCCAGCTATCCCACCAGGCTTTGCAATAATAAGCTCAAGCAGAAGAGCTAAGGATGATTTTGCTCTGCAGCATTCTTGGAGTCCATTCTAAACTCTGGCATTACCTAAATTTTAGACAACCTGAGCTTAAGCTAAATGCAGACTGGTGCCCCAGACACTGGGTTACAGGTCTACCAAGTATCCTGGAATTCATACTGCAACTATGGAGTAGACACAACTTCTTAAGTTTGAATGTGAACCAAAGAATAGAGAAGCAACTGACTAATTTAAATGTCCAAAACATATCGAAGCATTATGTGAAATAATAAAGACAACTTGGCCCTTCATTTCTCATCTTTTCTGCCCTCTTCATTCTTGTGCATTTGGGTTTTTTTTTTAATCTTTTTCTTCAGTTGACAGTATAACTTTGTTTATGCTTATACAGCTATTTACTTTGCTTAGTAAATCAGAAATAACAGACTAAGTTTACTCTCAGTTAATTTGGCTTGACATTAATGACTTCATGACAAACTCATTACTCACAGAGCAGAGAAAACTAAGATGATGCCTAGTTATTTGTTATTGCTTTAAATTGCACAATGTATCAGAATTTGCATCTAGACAAAATAAACTTCCATTTTGTCTTGGTACCTACATTCACTTTCACTGATGCAAATGTTTCTGTAATATCACAACACCACAGACTCATTCAGGTTAGGAGGGACATCAGTAAGGTCTCTAAGGCAGCCTCCTGCTCAAAGCAGGGTCAACACTGGATTCAAATCAGCTTGTTGAGTTCCAGAGCCTCTGTAGTTTACCAGTTCTAGTGAAAAGTTACCCTCATGGAGACCTTTTTTCCTTATATCTAGTTGGAATCTCCCTGTTTCAATTTATTACCATTGTTTCTCATTCTCCTACTGTGCAGCTCAGCCTTGCTCTGTTTTCACAGTAACCTCCTTGTCAGTATAGGAAGGCTGCTATTAAAAGCCATCTTGTGTACAGGCTGAAGCAGCCCAGTTACCTCAGCCCCTCCTCACTGAGTAAACGCTCCAGCCTCCAGACATCTTGGTGGCTCCCTGATGAACTTGCTGCAGTTTATCAATGTCTTTCTTTTATTGGAGGCCCATAACTGGACATGGTTCTAGCTGCAAGCTAATGAGTGTTGACTAAAGGAGTATAATCAATTCCTACGGCTATGCTCTTATTGACACAGGCCAGTGCATTGTTAGCCTTCAGCCGATAAACAGGACAAACCTCTTGCTCACAAAGGCTAAATCTAGGTAAGATACCTGCACAGTTACATCATGTGAAATATTATTTGTGCATATACCTGTTCTCTGGCTAACAAGAATGAATCAAAACTTTTAGCATGATACTACATTGACTATTTTTATTTTTTTTTTTTGTTAAGAGTCAATGAAAACCTTTTCAAACCTATATTCTAAGAAGTAGCACTAGTGTACCAAAAATTACTATGTTTCAAAACATTTTCTACTTTTTGCTAATTAAAGCCTTCATTTTCCAGACATGCAAGAGTATAAGACAGGAAAGACATAGCCTCTACTTTGCTTGGCAAGCCTCAGACTGTAAAACTCCTTAACTGTATTTTACACCTACAATCTTCAAGCCTTGGCAGACAGTTTACAATGGGGAGATCTGAAAGTAGGTAAAAATTCTGGCATTAGACTAGAGTGCAGTGTTTAAAGTTCAGATCCACCGGCAAGCTGAAACATGGTTTAAGAAGGATGACTTTGTTGTTTTTTCTCACAATGTCCCATAGAGCACATGCCAACACATATAGAGCCAAATTCTGCTGTCAACTCTACTAAAGTAAATCCAGAAGTACTTCAATGAAGTTCATTGAATTACAGTACATTCATGTTTACGTTCAGGAGAAAAATGCTCTTTAATTTCTAAGACAAGCTGGTCACAAGGTGTTATGAACACACAGCCTTTCAAAGCCTAGAGATTTATCAAAAAGGTAGGTCCTGTAGAGTGCTGCAAAAGTTCCTGGTTCAGGGCCTAGACTGTAGATTATCAAGTTGCCATCTGTGAGGTAAGGCAAAACAATTATCCCCGCTCAGAACCTTAGCCAATCTTGGCTGTAGCATGATGCACTGCTAGTTTTAGCCTTTCTCACATAGGGCCTGACATGTGAGGGTTTGGCTGGGAGCATTCGCAGAGACAGATGGTAAAAAGCTACAGACCCTAATTTAGCGTGCACTAACTCCTTATGCCACAGTGACTTTATCGTGCCTCTGATTCCTGAATTTTCTCCTCTGGAGGTAAGTTGTCTCAACCAAGAGTACCAGATTTCTATCTTCAGATCTCCCATGAGATGGTCTCTAACCACTGAGCTATATAGGTTGTAGGCATACCAGTGTGTAGCTATACTGACTGTAAAAAGGTGAGGTAGAAGGGGTGCTGTTAAATTTGTCACACAGAGAAAGAAATAGCCCCGTATTTTAGGAAGGTTGAGGGGCATTTGACTCAGCTGAGTGTTGCTGGCTTCGGATTTGTTCTCCTCTCTGCCCAGATCTGGCCCAGCAGTACTCAGTAAGGTTTCATGACTTCTCACTACTCATGTCCCCAGATGAGCCGCTATGCTGATTTAATGGGACTCCTAGAAGTGCTGGTGGTTCCTTGCTGTTATGGCCTATCACTTTCTATGCCTCCCTACCCATGAGGAGGTTGTGCCATGCTGATCCTCCTCCACCCTAAGATGTCCCACTATCCTTATCCTGCTGTTAACCATCATATGCACAGCATACACAGAAACCAGGCCAATCACAACAGCATGCCTCTTTTAAACATGCTTTAGGTAACATAGTCTCACAAAAAGACCAGCAAAAGAGGACAGCTAGGGAATGACAGACAGATGAGAAGCCAGGGGGACCACGAAGAAGAAGATTTCTGTACCATACTTGTCAGAGACACTTTACACTGAATTCACTTTGTCCCAAATACCATTCACTGACTTGCAACAACCCAGGTGGCAAATACTGGAATCTTTTGCCCAAGGGCATCCAAGCCTACGCTACATGGATAGTGAACTCATCACCAGACAGTAGGCTGGGGAAAGTGAGGACTCTCCAAACACACTAATGGAATCTGCACTCTGGACTGAATCCAGTCCAGGCACTGACAAGGCTGTGGAGATCAGTGGCTTAGCCTCCATGCCTGAGACTTCATCTATAGCTGATAATCCATATCCATTTGCATCAGCAGACCAGTGAACACAAACCAAAGCTCAGGGCTCTCTCTTGGATGAGTAGCCTAACCACTAGCCTACAGAAATACTCTCCTATTAGTGCTTGGTTTCTCTCTGTTTATGTTGCTCTCTGCACCGCAAAAATACCTCAACAGAAGGGGCAGAGCCCACTATTTGAGTTGTTCACTACCCTGACCAAGCAACATTCTCACTGAACTTTCAGTTCAGATGGAGTCCCCAAAATACAAGTATAATATATATACACTACTTATAGCCAGAGCATATCAAGCTGCTGCTTCAGCACATCTTATCAGTAGATTGTCAGTAACAGCATGATTTTTTTTTAATTTTTTTTTAAACTACCACAGGAGAGGATGTTTTTGATAACTTCTCATTTGATCTAAGGTGTTAAACTAGCCTGGAGATTCTAACAAGAAGCATTAGTGAACCTGCCTTACTTTCAAGGACAGCAGAAACTGCACACGTAGCTGCTTGCATTAAAGGACACATGTCTCTGTTTGAACTCTGGGCCAAGACAAGTCCAGCTCAGACAATTGCCATTAATTAACCTCTGTCTGCAGTTAGACAGCTGAGCTCATCTAAAACACTCATGCAATCAAAACACCTCCTAGAGGGTGGTTCAACTTCTTCATCTCCCTGCTCTGGCTCCATCAGGTTAGGACCTGTTTCTAGGTGTAGTGTCCTGCCCTGTTCCTTGTGCCAGCTCTTACTGACTGGTGAGCCAGTTCAGCTCATAAAATCAGCTGAAAAATGTTTATTCTTTTACTGGATTAATTTTGTGTCACTTCAGAAGCTGAATTAGCTTTTCACTGGAGATCCAGTGAAAGGCAGAGCTGGCAGAAGCGAGAAGGTGTCCTATGTTACTGGGTGCAGAGGAAGGAGCAATGGAGCAAAGTGAATAGGGAATTTGGTGCTTTGGCATAACCACAGCATTCAGGAAAGGGCTGCATTCAACTGTGTGTTTAAGTTGAAAGTTTCTACATAAATAAAATAGTGCATTGCAGTGTTTTTGAATGAAAGTTATAATGGTATGATCAATTGTCAACTAAAAAGTCAGACCAGAATCAGCAACAAAGCTGCGATGGGAAGATCTAATGCAATAACTTCAGGGATTCATAGCAAAGAAAGAACTAAATTAAGTGAGTTTGTACACAGCCCATACTTTCAGCCTTCCTCCATCTTACCCTGATGGGAGACAATAAGAAAGGAAAAAACCCAACCTGTTCAAGATGAAATAAAATAACCTCTCAACAACTGCACAGTTACGTGCAGTTGTGTTGGCTGGCTGGAAGTAACCCTATGAATTAGATAAGGGCACATTTACACTGTAAAAGCCTCTATTCAGTGCAGAAGAATGCAATAGTGAGCTTCTGTCTGAAGCCAAAAAGCTAATGTGTAAAGCTTTTTGAATCTGAAGAGTCCTGTGTTACAAATAGGATCTACAAAATGCAGCTGACAAGTGTCTTAAATTCTTGAGGTATCCAAAAGATTAATTTATGCAGCAGCAGTGTTACAGCATCAATAAGAGCCTGTGCTGAACTGGAAAACCGTCACATTGACTCAGCATTCATGTCATTCTATCTTAGATGTGCTATCTCCTGGAGAAAACCTTTTGAAGTAAATCAAGTGGACTTTGTCTCAAATAACCTCTTGATTTCTCTCTTCTTTTTTTTTTTTTTTTTTAAACCTTCTTGTTATGTCACCTAGGAACCTGAGTTTAGTGTGCTACTGAAGCTACAAAAGGCCTTGCAGAATTGAGTAGGTTTAGGATTACACTTTAAGCATGGCTGCTACATAAAACCCTGCTGAAGGCAGTCACAAACCTATAACCACCCAATAAAATTGTTGCAAAATGAAAGGGCTGCAAGTGGCTAGCAATGTCAATGCATTCCATCTTCAGGAATTTGTAACTGAGTAGACTGTTTAGGGACTTGCTAAGCAGTGTCTGTCATACTTCCCCATCCTCTTATTCCTGGAGGGGAATGCTGCCAAACTCCCTAGGCCAGCCTGGGTGGCATCTTTAACTCAGATCCCAGTCAAGACACTATGTTCAATCAGCATCTAAATATTACACTTGTTCTTGCACAGCAACTCTAAGCCTTTGACATTTTCATCATTCAGGTTCTCCTAATTTTCTGTCTGGGGGACAAAGGCATCTTTTTCTTTGTCCTTTGTAAATGCAGTCTTTTCCTCATTAAGCCTCTTCTGAATGCTCCTACACAGAGAAGTTCCTTAATCTGCCCTTTTGGTTAGATCATACTTCTCTTTGAATTTCACCAGTCATTAAGTACTATGTCCCATCTACTGTTTCTCATTCATTACTGAAAACAAGGGCCAAACTCCTTCCATCAGCCCTCAGATGATTTTTTTTATTATTATTATAGTCTAGCATTTGAAGCAAGCATCCTTTCTGTTTTCTTCTGCTGTGCTTTGCAGACTGTCCTGTACTACACTGCAAAGCTGTGTTACTACCGTCTTTCAATTCCTCAGTTATTAACTAGTGTGAAGCCTATGAAAAATTTGACAGATTTTCAAGACTGCACATTGATAGGACTGACAGTGGGATTTTTTTTTTATCCAGTGTCATTTTAGGTATTGCACATTTTCTGCTGCTGCTCCAGAAGGATGCCAGATCTCTCCCAAATACTACTTCAGTCCTCCGCAGTTATGTTGAGTGGTGGAAGGCATCCTAAATTACACTGTTTCCTTGTATTGCCTTCCCTAGCTTTATGCACCATTGTAATAGATTACATTTAGGAGGGCAAGAAATGTAGCAGCAATTACCCGTAAGTACTAAAAGTCCTGCACAATAATGCACACAAAAAAAGTGATGAAGGCTGCTAAATTAAATTTTTCACCTATTTTGTAATCAAACAAACTTAGAAGCCTAATTGCCATATGTTTGATGTAGGCATTGATCTTCCTGAAACTGTACATACAGCCAGTGCAGATGAATAATACTGAGCCTTTAATTAGCTCCATTATCATATTAATGGCTTTTTCCACATTTGTTGCTGGTAACATCATACCTCCACAGAAGTTGAATTGTGCTTTTTGTGTTGGTTTTGTTCTTGATTTATGAGCAAGCTCTTTAAGTGAACTCTTAAGAACATACTGGGCATTCAGAATCTTTGCAAATAGAAGATGCATTTGAGAAGATGATACCATAATCTGCACTGTGGAACATGGGTGCTCAGTCTGGTGTGTGTAGAGCACTTAAAATCAAATAATGAAAGTAACCAGAACATTTGCAACTCTTGTACATGTTCATACGACTTAAGCATCGAGACTATTAGAGCATATCTTGCAGTCTCAGATACAAGTCTCTTTCACTTCCTTTATCTCTAAGTATTCAGGTTTTTGCCTCACTATTTCTACATTCATCTCTCAGATATAATTCATCTTTCCCTACCAGAACATATTAATGGAGTTTTCTTGAAGGTCAGCCAAAGAGACAGACTGTGACACAGATTTGCAATATACTGTAGGAAAATGAGAAAGGGACATGTGTGAAAACAGTATAATATCCTTTCTGTATTTTCCAAGCTGCACTACAAACTAGACAAGCAGAATGCTTGTTTTAATGATTTTTAGTGGAAAAGATAATATATTATAAAGAAAACAATTACAGGTAATAAAAATATTTTTAATAGGAATATAAACAACATCAAAGGGATACCATAGGGAGAAAAAAAAAAAAATCACAGAATTAAAGCTTCACTGTTGACAATGAGCTGGTTTTCTGTGAAGTTACTTGTTTGCATATAGATCTGAACTATACATTGGTACATACAATACATGTCTTTTTACACTCTACATTTTGCTATTTTTCACTATTAACACCAGATGAGCCTCACCAGAGGAGCATTTGTAGGTTTAGGGACATAGTAGTCTGCAGTAAAATGCTGAAGGAAGTTTTGGGTAACTAATAACTTTTACATAATCAACGCTGATGCTTGGTTTTGAGGTTTCTTAAATTCATTCTAACACAGGCACAATTTTACTTATAAATGGACACAAGCATTTAGATTCAATATCAACTCTTTAGTAACGTTTCCTGTCGGTCTTTTGTAGCTTGTCTACAAATCTTGGCCTCTTTGCCAAACACAGATACATAGAACACAATTTAAAAAACCAACTAATGTTGTCTATTGTCATTTCTCCCACAATCTTCCTTGACGAAGAAAACAGCATCTTGAGACAGTGTCTTTTCCTGTATCTCTTACACAAGAAGCCTGTCCTATGAGTTAGGACATGATCAACAGGCATCCACCCATGCAAGGACACCAAACACATGCAAAAACTATTTGTCTTACGCATGGTGTTATTACCACAAGTATGTATGACATCCCAAAGACCTCAGTCACAACAGCTGATGGTCTTCATTTAAGAACACATAAAAGAGTCCCCATGTAGGAAGAGGCACCAATAGCCACACAGATATAACAACAGGATTAGAAATAACATTTTGTATAATGGAAGGCGGGACTTTTACTGCCTTTTAGAACATGCAAACTCAGAAGCCCCATGCTGTGGAAACAAGCTGTCAAGGACAAGTCAGAGGACTGGTAGCTGGTAACAGGCTCCAGACCCATGCTTAGCCACCCACATCATGGTGGCTCTGCTGTATACAGCTTTGCCTTCATGGTAGAGAAATTGGTGAGATTTAGCAAGGTCCTCTGTCCCACTCTCCTCTGACAAATATCATTAAAGTATCAGAGACTGATTATCTTTTGAATGGCAACCACAACACCTAACTGGAGTGTATGGCAAAACATTTTTGAACCATTCCTGAACTTCGCAAGTGAATGTAAATTCAAACTATGATTGAAGCCACATCTTCTTAGCAAAAACTCATGAAAGGAACAGGCTTTCTGTTTGAAGAACCTATTTTTGATTCCCACTGACAGCTACAACTGACTTTCTCAAATAATCTTCATATCAAATTAAAGCACCTGTGGTCACATGCCAAGGAAGCTGTAGGAAATGCGGTGAACATCCTAGGAAGAGCATGATTTAGGAAAGGTCACAAACGGCACGCAAATCTGACAACTTCTAGCTGCATTATTTCTATCTACTATGTATGGTTCTTTACAAGATAAACACCTCTTTAAAAATATACAAGACCAGTTACCATTCCATTAGTACAAGTGTGTTAGGCTTAAGTCACTTCTTTTTAGCCAGATGTCTAGCAAGGCTGATAAATCACTTCTATGTAGGTGAAACACAGGCTGACATAATAAAATTGTAACACAAACAGCATGCAGTCTGGCCAAGCTAAAGTTACTTTGAATTACTTCTACTAAAATCCCAGTGACATGAAAAATTCACAAGCAAAACTAGAAAAATATGCCTAAAAGTCCCATGACCTCCTGTCTTCATTAGACAGCATTTCCAGTGTTTTTCAAATGAAATAAGCAAATGAAGGTACTACACTGATCACTTTTTGAAGACCTGAAAAAAAAAGTGACAGGGCTATATTCCGAGTGACTTTTCACTGGTCATTTGGTATAGAATGAATTACTTAAATCCAAATGTAATTTATTTTAGAAGAAATTCTCCCCAAAGCACTTACACTATATGCTTATCTGTCACAGAGTTCACAAGTGAATGTGGACAAAGGGAAGTGGTAGAAAGTTAGTCCAATATAAAAACCAATGTAAATATTTACAAGCATCATACCTAACACACATTAAACAGGTTAAGATAATGCCATGGTTTAGCCTCTGCCTGCAGCTAAACACCACACAGCCTCTTGCCCCCTGCTTCTTTCTCCCTCCACAGCCCCTCCTGTAGGATGGGAAGGAAAATGGTGAGACCCTAGTGGTTGCAATAAGGACAGTTTAATAAAGCAACTCAAAGAGAGACTAAAACAGTACTAATGAAATTATATAATAAGTTAGTAATGGACTCTACCTGTGCCCAAGACACCCACTTTCCCTGTTCCAGCCACACTGAAGCAAACTGCAAACTGACACTTCCATCCCAAGTCACCCCTCCCTCCCTTTATATAGGGGCATGACTCAGTATGGTATCAAATATCCCATTGGCTGGCTCAGGTTGTTTATCCTGGCTGTGGCTCCTCCCAGCTGTGGCCCCTCCTAATTGCTTGGGTCAGCAGCTGCTTCTGATAATTAGGCCTAACCAAACCCAGGACAGGTAACATAATTCATGTTATGAATTTATTTTTTTTTTAATAATAAATAAAAAAAAATCAGCCTGCAAATTTTACTTTGCTCCTGTGTACTAAGAGTCAGATTTTACTTACAAGATCTCCCCATTTTTTCTTCCCATATCTGTTGCCTGTAGAATAATCCTGCTTGGTTTTTGCAGGGAGGGAGGTGAATCAAAGTGTCACAGGTGAAGGCATCTCATATGCAGAGCTCTTTTTGTCATTTTTCATCAACAAGAAGATGCACAGAAGAAGAAATCAGAAATGTTGAGATTAGCAAAAGAAGGTGTTGTGACTAAGGGAGTTACATGTTCGGCAGAAGAACAAGTTTCTGTCACTGACTCTTAAAGGTTTGCCAAATAATGTTTATATCCAACCAATAAGTCTCAGATGAGGTTTAGATGTTACTGCTGACAGTGAAAAGGCATGTGGCTTCAGGAGAGAAAAAATCTAAGTTAGGTCTCCATTTTCACTTCAGTCCCTGTAGAATGGGGAGCCTAAGCCAGCTAGGAGCAGGTGTCACAACACCAGATATGCAGAATGGAAATAAATCATTAGGAAACACTGAATAGAGTGGTTGGTCTGCACTACTTTTCTTTCTGGATGAGGTGGCTCTCCAAGACTGGGCAGGATTCATAGCCCAGAGCCCTGTTTGGTTACTTGACTTGTCCCACTCAGCATATGTCTAATCTACAAGGTCCTGGTCATATTCTCTAAAATGCTAAAAACTAGGATGCTTACCCAAAAAACAGAAGCTATATTTCTGAGGCTTTTCTCAACATTGCACAACTCAAATTTATGTAATAATTTCTCAAGAGATAAAAAACCCCCAACAGTTTACCATTAGATTATAAAACAAATAGAGATTTATAACCTATACCTGCCTGGCTTTGTCAATCCCATCAATAACATGAACTGTGACTCAGTTCTGACCTTCATTTGTTTTGTCCTCTTTTTTCTCCCACTTTTTGCCTTACGTCAGCATCTTTGCCTAGTCAGCTCCCAGTTCCAAGACCCACATCAGTCCATTCCTACATTTAATCCAGTAATTCATGGGTTCAGACTTCTTGGTCAGATACTACTCAGACACCAGTTTCCTGCTAAAACACTACCAGCTTCTGCTTGCAACTTAAGCTCCTTTATTGGTTCTCTTCCTGAGTTAGCTGTTGCTTTGGCTTTTATAACATACATCTTCCTTCCCCATGTTACCTGCTCAACTGAGAGGGGACAGGAGGCACAAAAAGAGACTCTGAACTCTCATGGCCAAATATTTCCTCATAAGTGTTTGAAAACATTGTGGACCTTTTTTGGAAATATTTTTAAACTATTCAATTCTCATCAGCCTCAATTCCTTCTTTTCTTTTCTTTTCTTTTCTTTTCTTTTCTTTTCTTTTCTTTTCTTTTCTTTTCTTTTCTTTTCTTTTCTTT
>WTSP01009106.1:138439-201156 GCA_025331215.1 Actenoides lindsayi
TTTTCTTTTCTTTTCTTTTCTTTTCTTTTCTTTTCTTTTCTTTTCTTTTCTTTTCTTTTCTTTTCTTTTCTTTTCTGGCTTTGAAGCATTTTATTCGGCTTCTTCATGTACATTTTGGATTTGGGGTATTTGGGAGGAGAAGGGTGTGTTAGCATCTTCCCAGAACAAGTATTTTAATTATTGTGAGCATACAACTCAATGAGAGCCAGAAACAAATAGAAAAAAAATGCTACAATTCATGCTGCATATTTTTCTAAAATAGCAATGTCACAGTGAAGAAATTCCATGCATTCTGACCTGCTAAGTGTGTTTCTGTGTGTATGGTTTTCAATACCGGTTATTATCAACCAACGATACAGTCAACCTCCAAATGAGGCACATAGTGGCAGAGTTCAGGGACATGCATACCTGAGAAAATCTATGTGGTTAGGCATCAGTAATTCCAGAGCATCACTGCAACTGCAGTGGCTGACATTGCCTACTATCATGGATATAGAACATGATAATACACATAGAACAAGAAATTATGTTTATGTATCATAGACATATATTTCCAAAATTAACGGATCATAGGTTGTGTTGTCATGTTTTCACAACTCAAAGCTCATGTCAGACAGCCCACCCTTCCACAACGTGTCCAAGCTATAAGAAAATGAGAAGTTCAGGCAGGACAGTACATCTCAGAGTAGCAAACCACACTGCAGTCATTTCAAGGAACAAACACAGAAAATCCTCTGCAATGTCGGTGGCCTCATCTGCTTCTAAGTATAGGCTGAGGGAAGAAGGCTACAAGATGGGACCTGTCCAATATTGAACAGTATTTCGAGTAGCATATTTTCCTTATCCTTTCATCCTTGGTTGACCTGAAAAACTACTGCAATAATGTTTTGCTGCTGGGTGTTCATGTCAGTTTGAGTTTCTAGCATTACTTCACACATTGCAAATTATATTACAGGAAATGTAGAACATTTCTGCAGTGTAATCTTTTAAGTATTCTCAAAAGGAAAATAGTTCAATGGATATATGTTTAACATCTGGTATGTTTGATCTTTCTGAGAAATCATCATGTGAAGCAATGACAACCTTTCTATTTCGTGTCTTTCACTGACAACCTGCTACTGGGCACTCTTGGAAACAGAACATTGCAATGAGGGATCAAACAATGTTTTATATGTATAGAATTGGATTATTAAATTAATGTAGTTCTGTTATTCACCTCTGAAAAGTGGATTACTCTGCAATTCATAGATGGAATGGTACAGAAATCTCAGTTGACTGATAGAAAATACAGATTTACAGTACAAAGCTGGCATAAAACCCATTTAATCTTACTTCAAGGGCAGCAATGATGCCTTTTTAAAGATGGACTGCAGTCTCCATTTTAGGATTCATTTACAGAATGTTGTAATGACATAAACCACATGTTTTTTGCTGTACTACTGAGTAAATAGTTATGGAAAACGCAATTGTGCCAGCACTGAGTTACATTTATAAACACTGAAAATGCAGCTACCCATCTAAAGGAATTAAGTGTTTAGCCATGGAAATAGTTTAGAAAAGAGATTTCCAACAACAAATCTTCAGGTTGATGTCCTTTTTAAGGGAGGCATATGTATTTACACTGTGTCAGAGAGATGTTAGATGTATTACATAATGGGAAAATAATTATCGCTCACACACACAAAGCAAAAAATTTAATCCCTGTCTCTGAAAAATTGTTTCCTCTTGTCCAGCTATATACCTGCTCCAGAAAAGCAGCAGACAGATTTCAAATTATACACAAAAATTCAAATTACTAACTTTATGGTTATGATTATCCTAAGATTTGATATTTTTACTACAGGGCTTAGAAAGCACAGTCATATAACTCTTGTGTGGCATGAGAACAATGCAAAATCCATCAAATTTCAAAATCATCTTGAGGCTGCAGAAGCAAGGGTGTCATTGATTAACATTCCAGAGAAATTCTCAGTTTGGAAGGCAAAACCAGAATAATAAATATGTAAGCACATATATCTGTACAAAAGCTCCAGTCTGAGTCTTGCATATAACATCTTGAGGTACAGCTTAATCTAAAGGTCGGAAATTAGATTTGCATCCAGATGTATAAACTACGTATGCATGTCTGCTCTCTGCTTAAGCAATGTAAATTCTTGAATAAAACTTGGCTCCTAATCACTATTTATCTGCTTTATGTTTCATTGTCTCTCTGAAAATTAAAAAATGTGTTCACACCCTCTTGAGGAACTGGCTCTGTATGTGTTCCTCAGTTGTACTGGTAATTTCACTAAACTATTTGGGAAAAGACAACTAGACTTTAAGGCACACTTCTGCAAGTCATATAGTTTTATCATAACTTTAGAGGCTTTACAGAGAAAAAACAAACAAACAAACAAAAACCCCAAACATCTCATCTATTTCTGGCAATATATTATTAGCAAAAAAACAAAACAAAACAAAACAAAACCTTTGCATTGTAGTCTCAGTAAGGAATCACTGTTATAATGCTTGAACTTTATTATACCACGTGGCCCAGCAGTGTCTGTCAAATGATGGCCAGACACTACAGCAGACTAAATGATTTACTGAGCTCTCCCCACACAGTCGTTAATCTCCCAGTGTGTGCTTCCTGGACAGCAGCTTCTGATGATATTTAAGCTGAGACTTTAGGTCTGAAAGTAGCAGTTCTACCTGACATGTGAGAAATCCTCCCTCCTGACTGAATCAGTAAGTTTTGTGTTAAGTGACATCTTGTCTTATCTGGCAGTTTCTCCTTGAATATCTTGCTGGTCCCTCCCAGAAAACAGAAATATTCTGGCAAAGGAATGGGACTGAAAAGAGCATTCTTTGTTCCCTAAGTTTCTGTACAGCTTGACAGGGAAGATACAAAGATATCTGTAGGTCACTGAAGGTTAGTATTTCCTCTGTCATTATTGATTTGACAAATGAAGAGAAAACAAAAACCCCAGCCATAGGAAGAGAATGACAGGATCATTGCAAATCCAGAAGTAGACAACACTAATAAACAACTGAAGGTAAGCTTTCAGTGGTATCCAAAGCAACATCCGACTGAGGATCTGGATCAAAACTTTCTCTGGAGATTTTTGTAGGACAAAGAGCTTTTCTGTTCTTTCTTCGGGCACCTGATGCTAAATCCAGATGGCTGACTCCTGGTATCAGACACAGTGACTGCCCACTCATTTGTCATGCAAATGTTTTCCCTCAGCCAAAAGTAAGCCCTTTTTTGGTGTTGCTAGACACAGATCGAGGGAGCAAGCAGCCAAATTACTTGTTCACTCATTCATTATTCATCTAAGTTAAGGGAAAAAAAAATCAGATTTTTCTCTGTCTAATCAACAGACAGGCAAGAGAGACAAATGGTATTAAATAAGACAAAAGCTATGTCCATATTCAGTAGAACACTTCTTTTAAAGGCTTTCGTCTTTTCTGTTTCTTTGGGGTTTTGGTGGGGGGGTTGTTCTGTTTTTTCCCCAAATAAAGAGTGCTGCACTGTCTGTACTCTGTATAAAATGATTAGGCAGAGTTGTTATTATCTGAAACCCATGAAAACAACTCTCCTTTATTTAAGAAGGTAATGACTGTTTCATCAAGATTCATTCTACTTTAATTGAATTTATTGTAAAAGATTGTAAGAAGGTGTACTTTTTAAATTTCCCACAAGTTATAATTGAGAAGAAGATTGGATACAGGTCCTGTCCCTGTCTCAGGACTGCTTAGCACATATGTGATGGCCACTGTCTAATCCTACATCCCATAGATTCACAGTTAACTGACAGAAATGACAAAAGCTCTTGCTATGCAGAGCCAGAACATGTAGGGAAGTGATGCTTAGTAGGAAGAAAAGCTCCCATGGATTCAGGTAGCAGTGGGGGGAATAATCCCTCCTACATCATCCTTCTTATTTTGCCTGACTGTGCTTTTCATGATCTCTATCCTTTTGCTTCCTCTTTCACTACAGTTTTCAAGTCTTCCTTTGATCTCTTTTTTTATTCCTGCCTCCATTCCTGTTATCTACTCTCTTGAATATTTGACTCACACAATTATGTATATCTGAATATAGTTAGATTTGAAGTACCTACCAAGAATAGAGCTCCAGCAGGTCATTTGAAGTGTCACTTGACCAGTTATGGTATGCAGCTAGAGAAGATTTAAGAGCAGTGACAGTTGGTCGCAATCCAGAGTTTCAGTGTGGACAGTTGGTCACATAGTCTGCCAATGATGGATGTGTGCACACACTCTCTGACTTCCCTGATGGGTTTAAAACCACAGAGTGGACCTGAAGCTTTCAAATTAATTGTAATGGAAAAGGAGTTAAGGAGTTAAAACCATCAGCCCATAAGAAATGTCCTGTTGGGCGAAGCACAGAAGTCTGTCCCCAGCAGTGGCCAAAGGAGAGGACACACAGGGAAAGGATGTGACTGTCATTTTATGAGATGCATTTCCCTTGCACTCTCCCAGTATCCAGAATGGATAAAGCAGGGATGAACACTTTGGCAGTCCTCCTTGTATTCTGTGTATGGAGTGGATTTATCTAACCACAGATTTGTCTGTTGAAGTAAGAAATGCTCTCTGTATCCACAACGGTCTGTGACAGCAGTGGGCAGCAGTTTACTAACTACAGTGTAAGGAAGTTTTTTTGTCATTTTACCTATTTAAAACCAGTCTCCTACTGGTTCCTTTGAGGGTCCTCTGGTTCATACATAGCAGTGACCAACAGTGTCACATCTTCACTGTTTTCAAAATTCTGTGAAACTTTTTCAGCTGACCCTCTCAGCTATCTCCTCTCCAAACTGGAGTCCCAGACTTTCTAGTCTCTCCTCACTTCATCTGTTATTAAACACTGGGAAATGAGAAAACCTGATGGCAAACCTGGGTGGAAAGACATCAGTATGCCTGAAAGGTCCTGGGAAAGGAAAGGGGTTTGAAAAAAAACCCAGTTATTTTCCTGAACTGCACTTCTTTTCCAAGCTTGATGAGCAAGGAGCACTTGATCACTAACAGTCCAAAACCGGTTTTCTTTCTTGCCTTTCTACAAGACTCAAAGAGCTTTCTGATTCTTTAGACTTTTCATTCCTCTTTCTAACAAAAGGCATGTGATGTCAGGGTCTGAAGAGCATCAGTACACCTTACTTTCCCTGACTGGACCCCTGGGTCTGCTCCCATTCTGCCCCATTTCATCTTCCTGGGGCCATCAGGCCCTGCTCCAGTGAAGCCCCAACAATGCTGGGCTACAGTTGCCCAAAGCCCTGCTCTGCCCAGGCTCCACTGCTCTGGACTCTGACCCACAGACTGGCATACAGCTTGACCTCAGACCCCCCTCATCACCCTGGATCCAACCAGTGATCACAGGCTCTGATTCTGACCCTGATCTGCCACTTGACTTCCTGGCTTCCAGACTTTGGGCATACCCCATCACCACACAGTTGCCTGATGACCTAGGCTCTGGACTGAAGATGGCTGTCATTTCTGGGTCTGCCCTGCTCTCTCCCTGTCAGTGATGGGACTGTCCCTGCTCTGCTGGTTCCCCACCCAGCTGGCTCTGATATTGCACTTAGCTGATGGCTCTACAGCCCTCAGCCAGCCTTTCCTGCACTCTGATGTGAACGGTAGAAAAGTCCATTAGTAGCTTCCCGAGACATGAAAATGCACAGAAAGCACTGTAATTATCATAGAATCATAGACTACCAGGTTGGAAGAGACCTCAAGAATCATCTGTCTGACCTTTCTCGTCAAAAGCATGGTCTAGGCAAGCTGGCCCAGCACCCTGTCCAGCTGAATCTTAAGTGTCCATTGTTGAGGAATCCACCACTTCCCTGGGGAGATTATTCTACTGGCTCATTGTTCTCACAAAATTTTCCTCTTGTGTCCAATCAAAATCTCCCCAGGAGTAACCAGTTCTTCTACCCATTACCCCTCATCTTTTCCATGTGACTCCTTGTAAAAATGGAGTCTCTGTCTTCTTTGTAGCCACCCTTTAACTACTGGAATGTGGCCTTCATTTCTCAAGGCTGAACAAACTCATCTTTAATCTGCCTTTGTGCTGTTGCACATGACAATCAATCTGGATGCAAAAAGATACAAATAAGAGGGACAGAAGATGACAGAGAGAAAGAGGATGGACAACAAATACCATACTCCCTCTTTGCCTGCTGCACTTCAGAAATAATTTAAAATGTATGTATCAAATGGAGATAAATACTAACATTGCAAATTCACTCTTTTACAGATTTTTTTATAGAGATGCTTTCAACACTTTTTACTCTGCATTCTGTATCCCTATATTCTCACATTTTAAATGTGGCTGGAAATGAGAATAATTAATAGGGACAAAAAAATGCCCTGTTATTGCTTACTATCTATAGGGTGGATAGAACTGGCTTTTAAAACAGCCAAGCGCATACATGAAAACAACTGGCAATCCAGTTTAAACTCTCACAGAATCCTATGCCCTCCTCAGATATAGGACTAAGTCAGTACATTTTGCACATTCAGAAAAGAACACCGTTCCAAAAAATCCTACATTTTTGTTTGCTTACTGTTATCAATTCTACGATGGCACTAAGATGTTAGTTTTGTACGTCTGTAACTAAAGACATCGCCATAGGTTGTTACTGAGCCATTGTAATCAAAGGAAATAAGAGGACTTGAAAATAAATCCCAAATGAATGAATTCATTCATTTGAAAAAAAAAAAGATCCAAATCAAACATACCAGATGTTTGAATCCTAAATATTTCCTGAGATACGTGGTTGTTGGAAGTACTTGGAAGTTTTAATTAAGACTTTGTTTACAGAATGAACCCCGATTCTTAGAACTGCTGGCTACCCTTGACAAACTACCTAGACTGACAAGGCAAAAGAGAGTTAGAGAAATCATCTTGATTCAGAGTTTTTTATATTGCTGTGGAGAATGTGGATTTGCCAAATAATGATATTTGAGAATGCTGTTTAAAAAGGCTAAGAATGTTAATAAAGTTAATGGAATATTTGGTCAAAGCTAAATTGACGAAAGAATACCCACTGGCACACGTACCAAGAGTTGCATGAGATGACCAACTCAGGAAAGCAAAGCTGTATCAGCTAGTCACTTCATATTCCTCAACACCTTCCTTTACAAATATAAGGACTTAAAGCTATATTGGGGCTTTTGGTTGGTTTGTTTTTTTTTTTTTGCTGTTGTTGGTTTGCTTTGGTGGTGTTTTGGTTTTTTTTAGAAGGCTTAATCTTTAAAATACCAACATAATGTCAGATAAAGTTAGTGGAAATCATCTGTGAAAAATATAATGGACCACAACAATTCAATAGAAATTTCTTAAAGAAGTAGCTGGCAGCCACTCCTGTGGTTCTCTCCATTCTCTCTCCCTCCTCACCAGCACTGCTGTGGGCTGTCTCTGCAAGCAGTGTAGGACCCCAGTCCCCTTCAAGGGCTGTTAGTGTGCTGGGCTTGTCATCATCTCAGCAGAAAGAGATATTGTCATCAAAGTCAATGATGAGGGTCCTAAGGGGTTCACATACTTCAAATAACAGAGCTCCTTACTAAGACAATTCACATACTGCTTATGTTAAAAGCACTGAGTATTTTGATTTGAAATTAAGACAGTCGTGAAATTTGAGTGGTTCTCTAGGGCCAGCCCTATCACCACAACCAAACAGCTTCAGCCTTTTGTAGTATCACTGGGAGACACATCTCTGCTCAGACTCCACAGCCTCCATGCCCAGGCTCCACTTTGTCCATTATCAAGACTTTTCTTGTTAAAGAGCTCAACATCGTTCTTCTACTTTGCCTTCCTCAAGAGTATGACATCCCTCTGCCCCGTCACAGGCTTTTCTTCCCTCTTCTGTGGCAGCAGGGAAGTCCTCCACTTGCCGGTTATCAAGCCAGTGGTAAAACTGGACAGCCACACTGCCATCATATATATATATATATATATATATGTATATATCTCCAACCATAGTGCGAGTTGGATCAATTTTGTTCACATTTTACAGAAAATTAGAGTAATACCTAGATCCAAGAAGGCAAAAATGTTATTTTGACTAAAGTAAAACATTAATTTCTACAGGAATAGACATCTCATCTTTCAAATTTCTTCTTTTCAAAAGACTGAAAAAGTACAAGTTAAAATGACAAGGCAAAAAAAAAGTAATTTCAGCAGGATTGAAAATAAATATTTTTAAACGATTTGCTTAACACACAAAAAGCTCAAATTCATTCCTGTATCTTTAATTAGAAGGTAACAAAATATTGAAAACTTTAGATTGCCTATGTGTCCTGCTTTTGGCTGGGTTAGAGTTAATTTTCTTCCTAGTAGCTGGTACAGTGCTATGTTTTGGATTTAGTGTGAAAATAATGTTGATAACACACTGATGTTTTAGTTGTTGCTAAGCAGTGTTTATACTAAGTTAAGGAATTTTTTAGCTTCTCATGCTCTGTCAGTGAATGGCTGGGTGGGTACAAGAAGTTGGGAGGGGACAGAGCCAGGACAGCTGACCAAAACTGGCCAAAGGAATATTCCATAGTATATGACATCATGCCCAGCATATAAACTGGGAGGAGTTGTCTGGAAAGGGCGGCTCGTTGCTTGTGGAATTGGTTGAGCATCAGTCAGCAGCTGGTGGGCAATTGTATTGTGCATCACTTGTCTTTCTTGGGGTTTATTTCACTCTCATTTTTGTTATCTACCTTTTCTTTACTATTACTATCATTATTATTATGTTGTCTTTTTTATTTCAGTTATTAAACTGTTCTTATCTCAAACCATGAGTTTTACTTGGTTTTGATTCTCTTCTGCATCCCACCAGGGTGGCAAGGTGTGGGAAGAGGAGTGAGTGAGTGGCTGTATGGTGCTTAGTTGCCGGCTGGGGTTAAACCACGACACTATGACACTGAAGTTCAACGTTTCATACAGGTCTAACAGGCTACAACACTGTAGAGCAAGAAGGCCATCAGAAGGTGTGTTTACTCTCTGTATGCCACAGTTTTGCCAGAGGACAGGAGTTTCTTCTGTGACTGATTAGGTGTATCTTTGGCCAGCTTTTCTTTCCTAACAAAGTAACTGTAAGTACCAGCAACATTAAACGTCCAGCATGTCTTCACTTTTCCAACTTCTTTGAAATGTTTGTTTTGTGGCTAGGCTCTATCAAATGCTCTGTAAGCATCAGAAGACAAATATGGGAGTCATCACAACAGGAAAGAAAAACACAAGTAACATGCCATCATGGGAACCAGATGACTTTTCTGGGCCCTTGAAACTAAAACCTGCAGCTGCCATTTCCACTTGCTCGCCCATTTGTTTCATCTCAATCCTTGGAAAGTGAGTCATGACTCATTTCCTCTGGTCCTGATTCTTCTGCTGAACAGAGAGATGTCACTCACTGCCTAGCAACCGTGTTTGTACATGTGATGGCCCATCATGGTTGTCACAGAGGAATTTTTGCCATGACTCCTAAGACAATCCTTGAAAATAGATCAGAGCTGCAGTTTTCTGGCATGGCTTTCATGTCCTAGTTTTGGAGTGATGGTTAATTAGGCCACCCTATCTCACTGGAAAATTTTAAATCTTCCCCCTTACTTGACTCTGTATTTCAGTAGAAAAATCAGAAACCACATCAAGAAGCTTCATTTTTCCTTTCCTAAACAAAATCAGGCTGCCAATGACTCAAAAGTCTCAAAGAGAGGCATAGTGGTCCAATGTTGTTTGTTTTTTTCTTGTGATGCTAAACTCTGTAAGGGCACTGTACTATGGGAACACAATCTGCTTCAAGTTTAAGCATGAACACCAGTTTTCAGTTCAACCAATACTTCAGAATACCAGGGTCATTGAAATAATATTTTAACAGTTGTCTAATATCAAACACTGATTCAGACAGTGTTCCAGCTATATTTGCTATTGACCAAGCAGATACATTTCATAGAATCATAGAATGGTTTGAGTTGGAAGGGACCTTTAAAGGTCATCTAGTCCAAGTCTGCTGCAGTGAGCAGGGACATCTGCAACTAAAGCAGGTTGCTCAGAGCCCCATCCAACCTGACCTGGAATATTTCCAGGGATGGGGCACCTACCACCTCTCTGGGCAACATGTTCTAAGGTTTCACTACCTTCATTTTAAAAAATTTCTTCCTTCTATCTAGTCTAAATCTACCCTCTTTTAGTTTAAAACCATCACCCCTTGTCCTGTTGCAACAGGCCCTGATAAAAAGACTGTCCCCATCTTCCTTATAGGCTCTCTTTAAGTACTGAAAAACTGTGATAAGGTCTCCCCAGAGCCTTCTCTTCTCCAGGCTGGACACAGTACTGAAGGTGAGGTCTCACCAGAGTATAGTAGAGGGGCAGAATCACATCCCTCAACCTGCTTGTCCCTTGACACTTCTTTTGATGCAGCCCAGGATGCAACTGTTTTCTGTGCTGCAAGCACACATTGCGGGCTTGTGTCCAGCATTTCATCAACCAGAACCCTCCAACCCCTACTCCACACGGCTGTTCTCAATCTCTTCATCACCAGCTCTGTCTTGACACTGGGGTTGCCCCAACCCAGGTGCAGGACCTTGTCCTTCAGACACATCCATGGTCACTGACCAGAGATCAGGTTGCCAGCTCCATATGACAGAGCAGGAGAGAGCTGTCACACTGTCTTGTAAATAAAGCATATACAGTAGATAGAGGAGTTTCAGGCAGAATACTGCAGATTTGATAAGGCTGACCTTCTCAAATAACGTCTTGGTTAAGAATTTTAGCACTTGGAATCTGAAACAGTGAAATTATTTCCTCTGCAGAAAACTACTAGGTCCTGCAGAACCAGTATCACTTTACAAATCTGCCAACAAATGGTTTATTAAAGCAAAGGATTTAACTGACCAAGGAAAACATGGAGTTTGTACAGCAGCATGGCCTGTAGTCAGGTGGGTATTTCATAAATATTATTTCCATTTATTTTTATCCAAAATCATATCTTAATACGGTTGGCCATAATTTCAGTAAAGAATCCTTATATTTGAAAGTATTCTGGTGTGTGAGAAATAGGACAAATGTACAGTACACCTGGGTGCTGGAAAGGGTGGCTGTTAAAAGATCATTTTATTGATGTGTTCTGCAGAAAACCTCCAGCTCCAAGGTGAACACATTCTGTGTTGGTAGCCAACATTCTTGAAATACATAATAGTTCACAAGGACGCATCACATCTCTCAGATACTCTAAGTCTGCAGAGTGGGAAAACATTGTTCCCTAATAGAACTTATTTTCATGACCATAAATGAACAAATATCTCCAGAAAAGAGGCAATGGTACGTATTTGTTGAGCAACGCTAAGCAATACATTTTGAGCTAAATCACAACACAGCATAATAATTCTAATTCTAATAATGCAGAATTTGCATAATTCTGCAAAACACATAGGCTTTTGCGACTCCATTACTATTTTTTTTTTATTTTTGTTTTCAGAATTAAGTGGTGCTGTTGACAAAAATTTGCTGACATCTTCCACTAAGTTGCCCTGTGGCTGGAAATGGTTAAGTACCCTCAGGATTTTTTAGTGCATCTCTCTTATTGTAAGTCATGTAATACCTCTCCGCACAATTAAACAAAAAGGAGGGGCGAGTGTAGAAAGCTTTGTTTGTGCCATGACAGAGCAAGAACATAACTAGTACCTAGGTAGCAGGCGGCAGTCACTGTGCTCCCAATGACAAGGCTGTATGCTACACAAGACACAGCTTCTAAGACAATTTGCAAAGACTTTGAAGCAAGTTCTGATCATATTTAGAAAATAGTCAATAACACGTACTAGGTATCCTGTAAAAAAATGAATCCAGGCATAAATGCACAAAGGCATTTTTAGAACTCAGTCATCCTGATGGTTTAAAAGTGCTCCACTCCTTTACAGATAAAGGTTTACATATTTAGCATTTAGTGTTGAAACTTATGTCTAAATTTTTGGTATTATTATCAACCACATTTACAATGTAGTCTCTGACAATATTGGAGTTAGATTGGTCAAAGATAGTATTTACAGAATTACAGTTGCCTCTGTATTTCAGCCTAAATTAAACACCAGAAATTTTTGTGTCTCCAGAACAAGTGCCTGTGTGTTAGAAATTATTAGTTTTATTCCCTTTAAAGTTATGTTGCCATTATTTTTTTTACACCACAAAGCATATTTTTAATTTCTACCAGTGAGAATGAAAGGCAACTCAAATCTTCTGGTTTTCACTACACATCCAGTAAAATGTTCTCCCACTGCCTCAGGTCTCTATCTGGAAGTTAATGATCTCATTACACTTCCTATAGGAATGCTGGAATAACCCTGATGTCCTGATTTTAATTACTTTTTAAAAACTCCATGGAAATAAAAACATCTCTGGGGCAGTTTTACTGCTGCTGAGTTCAGGTTGAAGATTAGATATACTTCCTTACAGTCAGAAGAACTATATCAAAAATCAAGTTTCCTGTTGCTGTTGTTTGTATTGCTCTAAGAATTACACTCAGATTAAATGCACATGTTCTGGAAAGCCTAACAGATATATCTTTCATATAGTATCTTCATAGAAAATCATATACAGCAAGCACTAATTTTCAGGAATGCTTTCTAAGTTTCAGCAGTCACCATGCGTGCCATTCAATAAATTTCATTTTGCAAGTATAATTCAAACTCTGAAATCCTGTCTCTCTGACAAAGATCAAAGCAACAGTTTGAGAGCGAATGCTTAACGTATAGGTATCCAAACCATAAAAGCCTAACTGAATATCTGTTCTGATGGGTGCATAATTCCCATAGACTCCTGTGGGCTTACATCGGGATCCCTTAAAAATACTTGTTGCAAAGCAAAATCAACTATGGCATATTTACGAATTCCTTGTGTTAGATAAGAATAAGAGAATAATTAATGTAAAACCAAACCAACCAACAAACAAAACAACCTCCAAAAAATTAATTTTCTGTCACTTACAGAGCTAGAATCTGTAATAGAATCAGTAAACCAGAAACCTAGAAATCATATTGGAAAATAGGCTTAATAAGATAAGTCTGCTTATGTAGGTATTTTAACCATGGATCAAGCTCTTAATGCTCTACTGTGCCAGAGTATAGGTCTTCTCACTACTGTTCATATATTTCACTGCTACTTCAGAGGTAAAGTACAATGGTTTAAAAAGTTTTAGAAGGCAGTTTGAATACATTTCTATTTAGATGAACTTGAACAATCTCAAAGTTGCAAGTAATCCCTTAAACTCTCCTTTGCGAATTGCAGGAATTTGTGAGTCAGTAACATATTGGGAATACACAAAATGTCATAGGTAGTACTTCTAGGAGTTATCTGGCAAGTGAATAAAGGGAAGGAGTTTGATATAATCCGACTCTTCTGAGGATGATGATATTTAGCATAATAGTTAAAAGTAATGCTCCTATTTCCAAAATAAGAGCCATACCTGAGAAGTAAGTCTATAGTTGTCAGCTGAATTTCAAATCCCATCCAACAAGTCTTGGATAGTAAAGGAGAATAATCTCCACTCCTTGTATCTGAGATAATCAAGTTGTTAAAGGAAAAAAAAAAAATCTCCTTTCACAAGGTCTTAGAGCAGTTCTATAGTTTGCTGAGTTTTTGAGGAATGAGTCTGTACATGACTCCAGACTACAAGCTTAAGCACAGTGAAATCACTTGGACAGGGAAATTTGTCTATGAGCAAAGGTTACTGTTTATTGACCTCATCAAAACATATAATCATTTCATTCTGTTGTCCAACTGGAATGGATCCCTTCTCTTAACACACTTAATTGTTCCACAGATTTATCTTTCATATACTTAACTTCACATAGAAGGATTCCAATACAATTTAGGAAACACTTTCTCCCACTTTTACTTCAACAGGCGTTTTTCAGGTAAGCCAACTGAAAGACAAGAGATCTCTAAGGACACATTAACAGATTGTTGGCAATGAAAGGAATGGAAGCCAAGAACCTAAGCTCTGATTAAACAGGAAGAGCCTCTGATGAGTAGACATACCCATCTGTATATTTTTATTCATTTACTTCCTTCTTTTTGAGAATTTTATTGGCATATGCATTAAAAAGTCATCATGAAATTAATTCAGAACTACTGAACTTTACCCCCAATTTAGTTTTAAATTCATGAGTATCACATCTCAAATTTCTTAATGACCAGGGAGTTTAATTCTCTTCTAGGAATGACAGAACATAGCTTAGAAAAATAAGTATCTGAGTAGAACTGTATAAAAGTACAGCCAGATCCTTTTCAGGGATATGAATTCTGGACAGTGTTATAAATTAATTTGTTCACTTTTTTATTTTTCAGACAGAATAATTTTCTCCCCTTCCCACTCCCATGTATGGCAGAGAACTTAATTTTTTCCATTGCTATGAGAAAAGTTATTCTTGCAGGTTCTCGTGTTCTCATCAAAAAGGTTAGAAAAATACCAAAATATAACAAAAGCAAAGAAAAAGAATACTTTAGTTATCCTGAAAACAACTGTCAACCTCTGACTCAGAAACCACCTCTGCCAAATTACAGAACAAAACAGTCCCATGGTGAGAATCTTGAAAAGCAGAAGTGAAGTTTTAATTTACACAGAGGAAAAAAAGATTTGAAAAGAGAGAAAACTTTTGCATTACAGTCTGGAAAAAAAAAAAAAAAAAAGGTAACTTGCTACAGAAGGTGCATGAATCACATGGTAGGGGTTGGAAGGGATGTCTTGAGATCATCTAATTCAACCACCCTACTAAAGCAGGTTCACTTACAGCAAGTTATTCTTGTTCTAAAGCTTACTTTACTATGATATAGTTTAATGCTTTAAGAATGGACCTTAATTAATAACTCAGACCTGAATGCATCAGGTGTCTAATTGAGATCCAGTGTGAGAACCTGAAAGTTTTGTCATACTGCAAAATAAATTAAAGAAAAATAATATGAATCCATCAAAATTATTAACTTGGCCCTAAGCTATCTATATTGTCACATAAGATTCTAGATAGAACTTTACTATATCCTTAAAGCACTTCACATTTAACTCTTCCTAGTGAATGAAACATGCAATTTTCTACTGTACTGTCCAGAGGGAAAAGTACTAGATCAGATCTGCAGAAAATTTGTCAAGGAAATGCTGAATACATGAAGACTGATTAAAATATAAACTCTCACATTTTTACAGGCAATAACTTTTTTTGTGTGTCCATCTCTCAAGAGCTAGCAGCTTTGGTAACTCCTTATAATTAACACTTCATTCTTCTCAAAAATATAGACATTTTCTAATTGATTATTGCAATTATTAAATTAAATTTAGAGCAATTATTCCCAGCTTGTACTTTTCAGTTCTGTTCCTTCTGTTGTGGACCAGAAGTGAGGCTTGTGCACTCTTGGTGTTTCTGTTTTCTTTACAGAATGAATGGATCTTGTAAAATATATTAATCTTCTCTACAAGCCTTGTCATCCATATATGATGGATACAGCATTCCTTTAGGTATTTTTTTTTTATTGTTTTTACATCTTTGTTATATGTAGCCCATGGTTATCAGTTTGTGGCTGTGAACTGTTTTGAGTCTGCAAAAGTGAAGTACAAAAAGAGAAAGTCTGTTCGAGAATGATAAAATTATTTATGCATGGTCTGTGTTTCCACTAGAAATCATCTCAGGAGGTGCAAATCATAAAAAAGTTAAACATTTAAGGTTGGCTAATGCTAGGCCACTACTAACTGCAGTCTGCTCATTTGGTATACTCATGACAAGTGGCCTTTAACAAGTGAAACTTCCACATCACAAAGAACTTGCTAGTTATCCCCCAGGCTGCTTAAGAATTTTGTGCGTGTGCACACACACAAACACAAATGGAGAAAGTCTACATCAAGTAATAAGGAGGTTGTAGGCACAAACACAAGAGCTGGAAACATGCCTCTCTTTGGCATCTTCAGGAATTTTCTTATGTTGGGTACAGATCTGTGAGCGAGTCAAAGAGAGAACCAGGCACAACACAGATCCTTCAAACAACAGTGATAACTGATGCAATTGAGCATATCTCAGAGCCCATCTTTGTATTGGTTTTGGATATATACTTGCTATGAACTTATTTTCAGTATTGCAAACAATCCAAAGAATTTCAGTTTTATTTTGGAATGCTACAAATTCCATTCTTTCATTTTCTGAAGTTGGCTAAAGCAACCCATTAATACCTAAAGCATTATTATGCTATTTTAGTGAAAGTATTACACGGAAGCCACTGAGGAGCACAGCCTGCTGGTAAGCACATTGTGTGCCCATGTGCAAGGGAGCAGACAAATGTGGTTCTGGGGACAGCCTAGTTTGAATTCCATATTTTGTATACATAGTAATCTTTTGCCACTGACAAACTATAGCCAGAATTTATGCTCTCTTTCCTGAAGTGGTCATTTGAACCTCCCTCCACCCACCCCCCTGCCTCTTCCCCACAACAAGAACAAGAAAGAAAAAAATATCAATCTTGATAAAAGGAGCCTTAATGCTACGGGAAATCAGGTTAGCTAGCCCTGGTGTATGACAGCCGAGATGTGTAATATTACAGGTATGTATATGATGGATGAAAGTATCATCTGAGAATGATAACACAGATGCTTCATAAGCATCTTGCTTTATGATGCATTAGTAGTATAAACAGATACAGCAGACATGGTATATAGTCCAAAGCAAAATGCTTTTGGCATCAATTTTTTGTAACTGTAATGAGTTTAGAGATATTTAAAGTATCACTTTAAACCATAGAGCTGCTACAGAATACCTGAAGAGGAGAACAAAAAAGTGGTGTTCTAATAACTAGACTAAGCACTTAAGAATATATACAAAACCACAAAAATACTTTCTGTGTGGTATTTGATCCCTGGGAGGTTGCAAACAGGCTAGTTTTGTCTTTATTTTATGTTTCTACAGACTGTACTCTAAAAAAAAGAATTGGTCTCAGAGTCCAAGAGAAAGTCATCTGCAAAATTCATTTTAATGACAGAATGCAGATTGTTCTTCTTTTAGTTTTTGTATATGCTCTGCTTATCTTCACAAAGGTAAACATCTCTGGAATGTCAGGATTAAAATATTTAGAGTGCTATTTCTAGCCATCACTGCCTACTGACCTGGATGCTTTGTTCTAGTTAAACCTCCATTTGCAATTGAATGGAAAGTTTCTAAAATGAACATCATGTACATCAAATATGTTGGAGTAGTAATTGAAGCACTCTCATAGTTGAGGAAGTCTTGTGAAAAATATGAAGTTTTTCATTTTCCTATGTTGTAACTCAAACAATTTTTAGCAGCAATGCTTTTAAATCACAACCACAATTTTATCTTGTTGGACACTGTTTCTATTGGAAAAGGTGAAACTTTAGTTATTTTACTCTTTGGAGTCTTTTAATCACTCACCCCAAGCTCTGGGTACATAGCTATGATTACAAAGCATACCTTTCATAAGTGAAAAACAGCTGCACAATAACAAATTGATTCTCCACCCTTTAAATGCACTTTCTCTCCTCTCCCTTTCACCCCTCAAAACTCAGAAACTGATGAGTTTTGCAGAAGATTTCCCTCCTTTAACAGAATTGATATAATAGCTCCCTTTTGTCAATAGCAATTGTGTGCATTGCTGGATGAAATGAGTGGAGTTTGTTAGTCTCTCCTTTTTCCTCACCAGCTCTTCTAGGTGTACTGCAACACTTATCAAAAATCCTGAAATTGTTTCACCTGACCATGGATTTCTGTTATTGAAACAGGCAGACTGTCTCATACACCGTTACCAACCCTTTTCATTTTCTGCTGAGAACGTTCACTGTTTAAGTCAGCAATGACCAGGATCAATAGAAAAGAAAGGAAACATCCTCTCCTCTCCAGTCCATTCCTATTTAGCCACTAAGTGCAACTTTAATAGGTTTGATATTAGATCTCCAACACATTTCTCTTCTGTTTTCCACTTAGAATACTGACAGCTTTTTTCTTTTTTAACTATACTCACAACCCATAAATATCCCTCCAGGTATACAGGAATGTAGTACCCCCACGTAGTTCACTGGTATTCCTCCAGGAAAACACTGGTCTGAACACCTTATACTTTGAAATCTGCACAAGTATGCTCACAAAAGTATGCATATCTCTCCAATCAATGCTGTTGTGCTCAGCTGAAGGTGCCCTAAAGGTCTTTTACAAATTATTTCTGACTGAATGAAGCAACCACAAAGAACAAAATCAGTTCCAAGCTTTGATCTGGTAACTCAATCCCCACAGGTGTCAGAAGGACTGATATGAAATACTTTTTGAACTAAGTTATATACAGGAATGCCCTATGTCTCACTGGGGAGATCAGTAAACCTCAGGATACAAATATAAGTTCGCCTTTACCTGCAAGCAAACAAAAACCCTATGATACACCATACAGATATTACATACTGTGCACATGAGAAGGCAGAAAGGGACCAATTTTGCTGAGCCTGAGAAGAACCACACAGAATTCAACTCCACAATTTAACACAATCAGGAAGACATGAAACAGATAGGGTCTCCATAATTCATTTTATCAAACACTGAGCTAGGGTTCAAATAACAGAAGCACTTGAACGTTGAAAGACTAAAAGGAGGGAAACTTCAAAATGGCTTTTACCAGTTGGATTCATTATGGGAGTTCCTAAATGGCAAGGAACCTTTCTCTTTAAATAATCCACAGTTCAGTAATAATCTTTGTTAGCTGTCTTAGCTATTCATAGCGTCCTTATTAACATAGGATCTCATTAGCCCCACAGCACTACTATAATGCAAGATTTTGCTAATAACCCATTCAACAGAGTTGGCACTGGGCACAGAGGCATTCTGGTCAGATTTTTCAAAGCCATTTAGATACTCATCTGAAATCAGTGATGTGTAAATACACTTGGGGATCTGAGAAAAGTACTGCCCGAGATCACTGCAGGGGTTAGAGAGTGCTCGAATTAGGACTTCCCAAGTCCAAGTTGGTGCGGATCTTCTTTATTATCATTATAAAACTGAAGGCAGCCCATTAGTTTCTGTGAAAGTTTTATGTTGATTTTGGTCAAACTCCAAATGACTAGATGAGAATTGCACTTCTGAGTATACAAACCAGTTACTGTGTATCAGCATCTTTCCAGAAACCATCCAGCTGTGTTTCTTAGCCTCAGGTAAATACCAGGCAATTCCAGGTAGCTTACCTCTGCAGCAAGGGAAGCATAAGTCCCTTCAAATTTAACCTAGACCAAGTCTTCACACAAAAAAAACCTTTCTCTTTAGTAGCTAACTACCTACAAATTCACAACCTAATTTACAGCTTTGCAACACATCCATATGGTCAGACTGTAACTTCGATTTCTACAGACTTGGAGAGACTGATGAGGGAGCTAAGTTTCAGCTTTGGGTAATAACCTGCATTTGTCAGGAACCTCTGAAGCACATGCCAGCTTTATTTTGTGATTTCAGTCAGACGAGTTCATTGCTGACATAGCTTTGGACTGCTCTGCAGAGATTCACCTGATCCTATTAAGTTAGGAGGAAGGCCCCAAGTCCACAGAGGTATGAGGTGCTGAACTCCCAGAAGTGATTAGTCCTTAGAGGGGAGTCAAGCAGTTAAATACTCTTTTGTCTATCTAGACCTGAACTACCAAATGGAGTCATTGTGGTCTACCCCCTAGCTTAAATAAACACCAACTGAAACTTGTCACATATGGCACCTAATTTTGTCAAACTCTGCCTCAAAAGTACTCAGCCTTCACTTTATCAAAAAGGCCAGAAACAGCACGTTAGAAACTGGAATAAAATGAATCAGAATAACGGGATAGAAGTGGTGCTTTTTTTCACAGTGAATTAATTGCCATTTTCAGAGCAATTGGAACATTACCAAGGATAAAAGATCAACACAAAGACTGCTACAGAGAGACCTTCTTTCATAAGCCTAGTAGGAGCAAGAATCTAAAGGAGAGGTTGGATGCATTTACTGGATGTACTTTAGCAAGTTTAAATACAGAAACAGTGAAAGAACTTTTATAACAATTTATATGAGCTCAACAGTGATTGCATTTTAACAGCTGCTCCTGGTCCTCTGGGCCACTGCACACTAATGGAGTCAGCTTTTCTGCTGAAAGAAATGATTGAATTGTTCACATAGAGTTCCTGAAAAGGTGTCATTATGAGCAGCTGGAAATTTAGGATCTAACAACTTCAGCATTGGGGAAAAAAAATCATCACTGGTTTATGTTTCCCTGTGGAGGTCAAAAATGAGGAGTTAAATTCTGGCAGAATCCAGGAATTTTCTACAACAGACACACATTTAACTTTAACAAATTGGAACGAATATCTTTTCTCATTGTTTTCTGTGTAAACTCAACCTGCTGGCATGGGATTTTTGTATCATTTTGAGAGCCATAGCTCACTGATGATTAACAGTGACCTATGTTCAGCACAGCATCATGTTCCTCTCTATAGTTTGTACATTGTGTACTAATGAAATACAGCTACTACTTTGGGAAGATGGAGACTATCCTACATTTTGGAGGGTTGTGTGGAGCAAGAAATGGACCAAAATTCTTGTTTTAAATGAAACCCCCAGAGATGCCTATTATTTAAGTGATAATTGCCTACATCGTAGCACAGTTCAGTTCTGGAGGCTAATATTTGTGTTGTAGCAAACAGAACCTTGGGGCCTTTGCTAATCACTTGAGTCTGTCTCACTTTCATACCTTACACAAAAGGCCTGTGACAGCACACAGCATGCCAAGAGTACATTGAGATGACAGATTTGCCTATAGAATTTGCCACATAGGAAATTGTTTTGTCACTGCCTAGAACCCTTGGTCTTCCTTTAGCAAAATCTTAGGCAGTAATGATCCAGGAGCATGTCAAGATCTGAATGCTAATTACTTAAAAGCAGCTGTGAAATACTCTGCCTATCACCTGACAAATGCTTAATGCCCATGATGTTGTACTCATTGCTCTATGTGTATGATATTCCAGTCTGTATAAAATGGAAAAAGTGCAGCTCTAGAGCAGATGGTGTCAGATTTTCAATAAGTAGCTCTTGCTGCTCACTCAAGAAATCGCTACATGCTGAGCAGCTTGACAAATGTGGCCACTGCCTTAAGTGCCTGAAAGGGAGCTTCTGGTACTCCATGGGAAATCTGGCTATGTATTTTTTTATTTATTTATTCCTGAAGCATTACAAAATGGTTCAGAAGATTCCTCTATGCCAGACTGCTATAAATGTCAGCTGTTCAATTCCAGGTGGGTATCAGTAATGTTTTAGTGCTGCATTGGGGTGTTTGTTAATTGAGTGGTCTTCATAGAAAGATATCTGGTGACTCAGTCTCTTCTTTCAAAGGCTTGAAGGTCTTTGTAAAAGGGAATTTACCACTGCAGTTTCACTATCAGAGTTGGCAGATCATAAGATAAAGAGAATGAAATTTCAAATTTATTTAAGTTTGGTGGCGTGGACTTGTTTTGCATTTACAGGGTATTTCCAGAGAATGAATACCCTATGAGTTATCCAGTCAGACATAAGGAATCACTTATTTGTTTTATGACTGTTTCAAAATGTTTTAACATTATGTGTCATAACACCTTTTATCATGAATAGCTTATCATTAATCACAAGAAATTGCAGATATAGTTTACTTTAAAATGCTGCTGGTGACTATATTAGAAATGCAAATCTTAGTCATTCAACCATCACCTGATTTGTGAGTAGAAGGAAAGAAAATTTTCCTTCTGCTAGGATGCTGAAGAAAAGTTTAATCTTTGGTTTAATATATAAATTAAAGGTCAAATAAAAAAGGCAGTGTAATTTTAAGAACTTGAATTAAATTATAGAAATTTTCCTTCCAGAACATATTTAATCTTATGATCCTTAGTGACTTTGTAAGATTCATTGAAATTACAGATGAAAAAGTATACTTCCCTATCTGTCTTCACTGCATAATTCTTAATTGCAAACAATTTTTACAGTTTTAAATTAATCATTAATAAAGTTTCCAACATGTTCAGAATCTGAGGAAAGAGACTATCCATAAGCAGGCGCTATTTAAAGTCACAGAATAAACCTAAGTCATTCTGAAACTTTTGTGACAGGTAATCATATTTATAGGACTAGATAATATAGTGTCTGTGTTTTGTTGCCAAAAATTGTATTTAGTATCAGCCATAACAAAAGCTACAAATTCTGAAAGAAATATTTTATAAATATGTGATTACAACATAAGATAGAATAAAATGAAATAAGTACTACCAAAGGTAGAATAGGTCAGACTTTATACAGAGCCTTTCTTTGAAATTATTTTCTCTGCAAATAAAGTAGACCATATCTCTTTAGATTTCAGTATAATGTTGCATAGAAATAGACTTACTAGTTCAAATGGAAAACTGATTTAATTTTCCAGACAAATGGAGTAGACCTTATATCTTTAGGTTTAGATGTAATATTTCACATTTCAGTAAAGCATTTAATGCAATTACACATTTAAGTACAGTGTTTCATCTGTGATGTTGGCAGAAAAAGTCTGACATAAGGTTATGAGGCAACAAAAATGCAGAGGAGGTTGGGTACAGAACAAATGGACCTCTGGGATTGGAATAATAGAAATGGTATAAACTCAACAGCAAAAATAAAAGGTCCTGGACACAAACACAAATAAAAGGAATTTATTCTATAAGAAATCACTAGTTTGTTAAAGACCTAAAGACACAGTGCACTATCCAACAATAGAATAAGACTGTTAGTGTGATTCAAAGTGGAAAATAAACATCAATCTTAGTGCTATCTGGGAAAATGTTTTCAGAACAGAAAGAAATGTAGCTGAGCTGGAATCCTGCATACAGCTCTGCCATCCTCCAGTAATAAAAATATATTTTAACTACAAAAGGAAAAGCAATAACATATGGGATAATGAAGAGTGCATCCTATGAGTAGAGATTATAAGAAGAAACACTGAGTGAGGAATAATTAAATGGGATTTGGTTCCACTAAGTCCAAACGAACACAAATACATGCCATGAGACAGTTCTGAAAGTATGTTCTGTTGTTCAACAAGTACAAAAACCTATACATAAAAACAAAGAGCTGCAAACTGTGCTCTCATTGCCAAGAAGGTGATAAAATATGTCGAAACCCATAAAAACTATTATGGTTTTTATCTTCATATGGCTTAGGACCATGAGGAGATATATTTATTCTGATATTTACAAATGGTATTCTGTATCTGCACAAAGCTATGAAAAACATCCATTTATTAGTTTAATTTTGATCTAATTTTCTGCTGAGCAAGATAATATCTCCTGCAAAAGGCTCTAAGGCATCACATCAAATTAATTGTTTTCCATTCTTAACAAAAAGCTTTTCCACAGTACATTACTGCTAGCAGCCCTAGGACTTGCATGTATATTGATAAGTAACTAGTAAGCAACCAATGTGGCACTGGAATGATGTTTTCTCTAAATTACTAATTTGTCTAATTACTTTTTTCTGTGACTAGGTATTATGTAGCAAAATGCCAGGTTAATGTCTGTGTGAAGAATGGAAGAAGGTATTAGTGACCTCAGTGGCCAATGGAGCAGGCTTCTATGACACTGTGGGGCAAATAGACTGCTGTTCCAGTATGTGCTATATTTAAACAAAAAAAACCCCACAAACAAACCCAAAAAAAAAAAAAAAAAAAGAAGATAAGAAAATAAAATATAAAGCTTATTAACACATTTAAAAGTTATCAAAGGTTAGGGATGGGCCATCCACTCAACAAGTGACAGATGCTCTCTATTAATTCCTCTCCCTTCCCAAAAGGGGAAGAGAAAGGGAAGAAGGGAGAGACTTATGGATTGGAAAAGTAAATCTAATAAAAATAATAACTATAAAATCAAATATATATAAATATATACAAAACCAATATTGAACCTAACCCCCCCATGATGGCAATTACATCAGTGTCACCAATGATGCTGTGGGCAGGCACAGGAAAAGTCCCAGACTGGACTCGCTGGCAGATGTGATTCTGGAACTGGACTCAGGGGCACACGGATTGGGATCAAAGGAAGAATGGATGGAGACGTCCTCAGACACCAGCCACTGAATAAAAGAGCTTGACCCTCATGATCACTCAGCTTTACACTGAATTTGACATATATGGGATGGAATCCCTTGTCTGGTCAGTTTAGGGCCACCTGTCCTCCCCATTTCTCCCCACAGGTGCAGCCTTTTGTTTTCTTCACCTCAATGTGGCACACAAGATCCATCAGTGACCTTGGTCTGCACAGGAGCAAGCATAAATAAGAGCCTTTCTGCACACCAGTCCTTGGTAGGAACTATAAACACTGAGCATTATCACTGCTAGCAGCAGACACTGTCTGCAAAAATATGCTGTTAACTTCAGAAAGTGCAGTTCCTTAGAAGAGACTGAGCTGAAAAGTAAAATAACTGAACAGAATTAGTTCTGTTCTAGCTCAAATCAGGACCAAAGTGAGAGTGAGTTATTCATTGATTTAGAATGGCTAATTAATGACTAAGTCATGCTAACTGATATCATGATTTATTAGCTTTTGAATAGTCAGGCTGTTAAAAAAGTCTTTGAAATAAGAGGGTCAGGCCTTTTAGAAGCTGGAAAGAGCTGGTTCAAGGGCTCCACAAGGAAAGGTGCATTGTTGATTTTATTTATCTTTCTGATATCTTTTTACTCTGTGTATTTATTCTGCTTTTTTCCTATGCTTTGGAAGACTACAAAAAAATTATGCCTAACTAACTCATAATATGTAAGTTAAATGAAGAAATCACAAAGTAAACACACAAAAGCATGCAGAGTCTGCACTCTTATGAAACTAAAATGCATATTTTTGAGGCTGCCATTTTAGTAGTAATTTCACTGGCAAATGTAGCCTGATGAGATACATCAAAAAGACAAGGGCTAGGAGAAGGCTTGAAATAAGCACGGTAATGATTTTCCTGCTGTTGCAGAATACACAGACAGCTGTTTTTATGTAAGTATTGCATTGTTTATTTTTCTAAGTTCTTTGGTTGCAGAAAGACTATATAATCTGAAGAGAAAAGAAATATAAAATTTGTGCCAAAAAGATGATGAATTTCCTGTTCTTCCCTGTGTCCATCCACGGCTCCGATTCTTCTTTTCTGATGCACATTACCAAGCAAAGACTTGATAATTGCCTGTTTCTGTCCACCTATAGAATATTTTTTAAAAGATTTGTTAGCCTTTTTTTTTTCTTTTTTTAACTTCAGTTGAATTATTGCCAACAATTTTACAATCCAGTTTGGATTTTCTTCTGTTAAAACTGAAAGTGACCAGTAACATTGAGACATTATGACTGTGAAGCATGTATATGGAAAGAGAAAATTTTATAATTTTTTCAGCTTCTGGAATATCACATGTACTATCTGAATATCAAATTACTAAAGAAATTTGATTCAGCTTTGGAATGAGTGATTAAGCAAAAAGCCATTGGATAGAAAGACTATGCTTGGGTTATTAATATGTAGCATAGCAGGCTGCAAGAATATTATTTTTCCAAGGCAGCAGAAGAATGTCTTTAATAAAAATACAACATTTTGTAAGTCAAGTGTAAAATAGCAGTATAGAGAAGCTGCTTATTTCAGCTGGGAAAGGCAAAATTTTGGAAGACTGACTTAAGACTAATGAAATCTGTAACAATCTAAGACATGTTTTGTCGTAACTTTGACAATTTTTTGTCTTTTTTTTAGAAAGTAATTTTACTTGTGAATTCATTCAAAACACCAACTAATATCATTATACTACAAAAACTATATAGTGTCCTTATCCCAAGTAGCTCTATATTATAATTAATTTTGCAACATTGCAAATCCCAATATAAGATTTTATTACATGTTTCAGACAGTGTTAAGTACATTCATATATAGTGTATAGTATAGTAGTTAGAACGATAAATAATATTTTTTATATATATTAACAAGTAATAAGTATATATTAAATGTATGTTGTATATTAAAAGTAATTTTAGCATTTAGAAAAATTAACAAAGAACTTCAAGAAATCATATTCTTGATTGACAAATAGCTTTATAATTAATATCTAGAGGTTTGTAATTACTGTCTAGAGGAAAGGAAATCTGTTTTCCTACTATTTTGAAGAATCCTCTGACTATGAATGCAATGTGGCTTCCTCAGCATGAGGAGGACTTAGGGATTACACAGAAGCACAGTGTAATTCTGGCAGAGTCCTAGACACATGAATTCCTTGAATCACAGTGTACTCAGTAAAGATCTGGTGTCAGTCCTGGATCAGCATCTAGTCTGAATGCTTAGCCCTTTCCAGGAAACTTGAAGAAGTTCAGACAATTCGAGCTAACAGATAAAAGCAGACTTCACAAATGGTCTCTGCTGTCTGGCCCTTCTCACACCTTACATGATACAGTACTGGCTACTGCAAGAAAGATTTTTCTTTTGGAAAAATTTTTAGGATATGGTACATATCTAAAACTGTGGTGAATGAATCAAAAAGAAAAGAAAAGTCTAGGAACTTACTCTAAGACATAGCTGCACAAGTGTGTATTTGCATCAAGTGTTTCTAAATGCACCTCCTGAGTGAGTGAACAAAGCAATTCTGATACTTAACATTTAGTACTCCTTTACATCTCCATCACTTAATAAATATTAAGTCTTTTATCTACATGAAGAAACATTCTTTCAGCAGCCAGCTTTCCATTAGAAAGTCACCAACATTTTTACAAGGTTTCTAGGCCCAAACTAGAACAACCTGTCTGCCTAACAACCTATGTTATCATAGCAACTTATTTAGAAGTGTAGGCCACCATAAGTGCTCAATGTTTCATTGATGTAACGTCATACACTGAAAGACTTTAATATCTGGTTGGCACCTGAAAGCTCTGTAACTTCCCATAAGGGCAGATCATTCTTGGCTTAAATAGAAGTAAAAGTTGTAAAAACTGTAAGAGACTTACTAATTTCCATAGCAGTATTTGAGAAATACCAGTTTCTGTAGTTGTAACTGGTACCATATTCATACTTGAGATTACCTGAGTTTTTTCAGCAATCCTCTAACATTCAAGGAATTTAATGTGCATTTCTGACTTTTTTCCACTTTTGATCACTTCACCAAGACTTGCCATAGGACATTAAATAATGGACTATCCATAGGCAGTGTTACAATGCAAAAGAAAAATGGATATCACAAGCAGAGACTGATCTTACTGATTTTTACCAGGTTACATACTGAGAATGTTATCAGATACCCAGAAAAAAGGTGAAGTAGAAATCATCCAGAATTAAAAAGCTTATGATCTGCTAACTCTTGGGAAATTTTGCCAGCTGACCTCTTCTTTGTGAACTACATTGAGAAATATAGAAACATTTATTAATTGGAGGATGATTTGCATATTACAGACATGTGACAATGTCTCCAGCTTCATACGCCAATCCAGCCCATGAATTCATACTACTTTTTCCAATTCAGGAAAGCCAGGAATGACCATATTAGGAAAAGGCAGCCTACACCTGTAGACAGCCTGAATCTGTCTTTACAACTAATTGAAGCATGATTCCAGGAGACTGTTTGTACAGAGAGACAGTGTAATACGACCTCAGATAACTGCCATTCTGCCATTTTTCTATTCACATTCCAGAACTGGTCATCAGGGCACAAGCTGTTCTTGGCTATGTGATCCCATACCATTGCATACTGACACAGTCCAGTTCAGATTTGCACAAGGAAATCTTTGTGGTTAGAACCTGTACTTCTGTGGATTAATCTACCACTATATTTAAATCACTGAAAATCAAAACCCTATTCCTCATGCCTGTGGGAAGAGAATAACATACATCTTGATCTGGTTGCCTTTGTAATAACTATAGTTCCTTGCAGGCATACAAAGAAAAACAGTCAACTAATAATCTTGCTGATTAAAAGCAGAGGCCTATGTTAATGAGCAGGGAAAGCCAAACTGTGCTTCCATTCTTAACTATACCTTGTTTAATGATTTCAGAATACAACTCTAAGTATGATTCACCTCACCTAATTTAACCATCTACAAGTTTAGGTATCTGTTTTACAATAGCCAACTAGACTATCTCTAAAGTAAATGGAGAAAATTAAAAGGATCTTCTAAGATAGTATCTAAAATATGTATGGTAAGTGCAGTCTAGATGTGTGTCTCTTTCCACTAGTGAATGGGATTAAACAGCTCAATGAATCAGATGCCCTTTATTCCATCTTTACTAGACTACTCTGGTTCTAGAGCTATTCAATAGTCAGCATAGGAAGGTAAGCATATGACTCATCACACTGTTTTTCTTCAAAACTGATTTTGGAAGAAGATAAATCACTTCTGAAGTTGCCTCTGTATCTCCATTGACTAAAAGAACCAACCTGGAAAAAAATCCCATCAAAATTAACTCAAGCTACTTAAAATAAATGTCATCTGTGGACATAGCTATTGGAATTCATTAAAGCAAACAATTGTAAATTGTTTTTTAGCTAAATTTTAGTGTTCATTTTGATCAGGATTAATTAACAGTACTAGGAGAACATCAAGGAGATATTATCAATTTAGAAGCCAAATTAATAAGGACTGTCCCACCTGTTTAAGTAAGACCAACATAAGCAACTCGTTAAAATACATGCTAGCATATGATTACAGAATCACAGAATCAGAGAATGGTAGGGGCTGGAAGAGACCTCTGGAGAACAACGAATCCAACCCCCTGGATAAAGCAGGGTCACCTAGAGCCGGTGGGTTTTGAAAGTCTATAGAGAAGGAGACTCCACAACCTCTCTGGGCAGCCTGTTCCAGTAATCTGTCACCATCAAAATAAGGAAGATTTTTCCACGTGTTCAGATGGAGCTTCCTGTGTTGCAGTTTGTGCCTGTTGCACCTTGTCCTATCACTGAGCACCAATGAAAAGAGACCAGCTCCATCCTCAACACACAGTCTTTAGATATTCATAAGCATTGATAAGATGCTTATAAATATGTAATAATCATCATCATCTCTGACTTCTCCGGGCTAAACAGACACCGGTCTCTCAACCTTTCCTCCTAAGATAAATGTTCCAGTCCCATAATTATCTTCACAGCCCTCTGCTGAACTCTCTCCAGTATGTCCATGTCTCTCTCACACTGGGGAGCCCAGAACTGGACACAGTACTCCCAGTGTGGTCTCACTAAGGCAGAGTAGAGAGGAGGCAGAACCTCACTGAGCCTATTAGCCACACTGTTCTTAATGCAGGTTACCATTGGCCTTCTTGACCACAGGGGCACATTGCTGGTTCACGGTTAACTTGTATTATTAGTATTATTAACAATATTATCAGTCCAGGTTGGTTTGGACTGCTGTTTATTTTTATTTTCTTATGGAACTACAGTTCTGTGACACAGCAGTAAATTAGACAATACCCATGCCGAACTGCCTCAGCAAAACTATTGTACCTTATAATCCAGTGATTACTAGGACACATTCTGTGTATCCAAACACCTGTTCTCCTTCAAAGTCACTCAGTCTTAATTTTGGCACGAATACTGAAGTTTACATAGATGAGCAAGCTGAGCAAACACATGGTGTGAGCAAAGCTTATTTTGATAAGAATACGGGCTAAGAGAGCACACACTGTCACTACACTACATACTTGTCTTGCAAGCAGTGGACAATTTGTTCATGAACATAATAAAAAGGAGCCTTTAAAACAAATGAAAATTTTATAGAGGAAAATGTCACATAGGCACTTTTCCTTCCAACTACTTTGTTCAGTTGATCATTTTCATTTGGCTTTTCATCTGTATGTTTTAAAGAAGTCTTCATTGTTGCATAATGACAGCTATGTGAAGAATGGTCACACATACCTAGGCAATGAAAAACTGAAAGGAAAGATGCAGATCATTTACCAAATACCTAGACTGTGAGTCAATATATTTTTGGATGCCTCAAATTTTACCAGTGTGTGATGGAAATTACGAAAATTGAGGACTGCAAAGCTACTGCTGGTAAATTATGGCTTAGAATTAAACCAAATGATTCAAACCTTAAATCAGTAAAATAGCAACGAGAGAGTCATACACAAAGTCTAAAGCAAAAAAAAAAAAAAAAAGAAACAAAAAATCAATGGATTTGAAAAGGAGGTTATTTGCAGCAATGGGATTAAAAAAACCCCATGATCTACAATCTCAGTTTTTCAGAAGTTGTCTACAAGTTTAGTGACCAAAGAGACTTCTCTAATTCATTCATCATTTTTATCACTTGACGTGTTATACTGTGTTTCACAGCTGGAGAGTAACCATGCCAAAAGCTGACATTCTAAGCAATATTTAAGTCACAGACATATTTCTTTGAGCAAACTGCAAATTTGGCTTCTCCATTTAAGAAGATACCAAAGGGCATGTGGCTCGGCCAGTCTCCAAACTGGCTGTGATACCTAGGAAGAGTTTACCTCAAACTGATTCTTTCATACGCTCCGCAGGCAATCCAAGAATGGTAGTAATATTTTTGGAAATCCTGGTTTTGATCCACCATAGAAAAAATAAAAGGTAATGAGTTTAGCAGTGTTAAAACAAATGCTGCTGGAATGATATCCACAAACCAGTTCAGTGTAGAAATATTTTCTTGTTGGCTTAAACACTTTAGCTTTTATTGAAAAGGGAAAAATATATCACCATTCATTTATACCATAAAAGGAAAACCTACAAATTCAATAAATTTTGGTCTCAAAGCATACAAATTGCTCTTTATAATGTAATATGCTAAATCAGTCCTTTGATCAACAAGTGGCTTTTCTGAAATAACAATTATCACCTCCTAGGCAAAATTTCACAGCAGGAAGAGGACTAATTTCCACAACAGTGCATGTGAGGGCTCAGCTGCGTGGTTCTAATTGTGTACTTTCTCCCCAAAATACTGACAGTTAAAAAATACAGAAAAGAATATTCAACCTATTTTTCAAATTTCTCTAAGGAAAATAACCTGGCAAAATTTCGCTATGTCTATTTCAACTATTGTAAAAAACCAAAACCAACCAAAAAACAAACAATAACAAAACAAAAAAAACCAACCAAACAACCAAAACCACCAAAAATAACCTATGTAAATTTAAAAATAATTTAAAAGTAGAACGTATCTGCAGATGCATAATCACTCACTTGGTGAATGAAATCCTCTGAACTGCCTGAATTCAAATCATCTGAAGGAAATGGCAAAGAGGAAATGAAAACTCTCAAAAATATAGGCCAGAAACTTCTACCATGGAATAGAAGAGGATGTCAACATGCAGAGTCTGTACTATCAACTATTCAACTTAATATTATCAGTGAATATCTATTAGCAAGTGTATATGAAGATTTTTTTCTTTTGCATATTTTCAGTATGTTTTAGCATTACTCTTTCCAAATCTGAGAGGCTAAAGAAGTTCTAGTAGGGAACAACTGCCCAAATACTCCAGTGACTCTCCGTTCATTCAATCCCACTGTCCCTAAGCTAATATAAGAACAGAACATCTTCTAGGTTTGCAGAACAAGGGGTGTGTTCATGGTGATGAGATGGGACAAACAATGCCAGGGTACAACTGGATATCCAAAAGAATTTGTTCTCTTCAACTCAGGCTAGAATAGATTGTGACAGCATCAGCAGGTTCTTAAAATGCCAGAAAGTATGGGTCAGAATGACACCAATACCTGAATATAACCCCTTGCACTCCTTGTTACCAACCACTGTAATGCAGATTCCCAAACTAGTGGTGATTTAAACCCAAAGCTATCACCCAAAGTCTAGATGTACTGTTGATTTATTTTCTTTTTTATGTCAGACAGTGTTCTAACTTGGCATTTCACACGCAGTTCCTTCATAGGGATTTTAAGAGCAGATGATGTGAAATTTTATTATTCAAATAAAGATTCTAAGTAAATTTGTCCAAAATACTTCTACCTGTGGTCCTAGAAAGGAAGAAAAGTCTTCAATTTATCGCTTTAAAAGCTACTGATAAAGCTAGTCATCTGCCAATATGTATTTTGAATACCAAATGTTAAATATAGATAATTCTAATTCCCAAAGTGTTTCATACCCATTGTCTTCTCCTCCAGGTTTTCCCTGGAGGATGGTATTCAAGACCAATTTTGACAAATCTGAATTCAGTAACTTGCCTGACAGAAAGCATAATGAAGCTTTTAACTCATTTCAGAAAGAAGCACTTGTAAATATGATACAGTAATGATTTTAAATCCTGAATGGTGTTTGCCATATTCAATCTAGAGTTTTTCACTTGCCTTGTGATTAACTCACTTGTGGTATTTTTTACAGTGACTGTAGTCTTCTTTCTGACATACTAGAATAACTCAGCAGAAGGTAGAAATACAGTAAACAATTGTGATTTTGCTATTCCTCTATTTTTATGATTCTCATACACTGATATTTTGTGGGTTTCCTCCTCTCACCAAATTTTAACTTTTCCTTTAATGCAATAGTATAAGTGATATCAGCAACTGACAGATTCATGCACTGCAATATGCTGATTACAAAGTGTTACTAACATTTTTCAAATCATTAATTTTCTTTATAAAATTCTGTCCAGACTCATATATTTACTGGGAAAGAAGACGAAAAGAAAGAATGAGTGAATGAGTGAACAAACAAAAGAAAGAATGACAGTTGCAAATAGAAGACATCTGAGCTGAAATTTTTTAGGGTAATTAGAGAATTTGATACCTGTGAGAAACGGATCACATCAGTATTACCTACAGGTGGCTCACTGTAGTGTATTTACACTATCAGCACGTCTCTAATATTACTGTAGATTTTCTGGGAAAAAAAGCAATAAATTAAAGAATCCTACATTAGACAAAAGAAGCAGAGTACAATAAACTTGTCAAATCAATTCCCCATTCTGTTCATCTCATATCCTGAAGGTAACTATTATCTATCTCTTTTCTAAATCAGCATGCCATCTGGAACCATGAGCTGACCAAAAAATGCATTTTCTGTTCTGTTGCAGAGACCCTATTCACATTGCTCTAAAGCAATCTCAACATTTTCATTTTAAAGCCCCTCAGAGCAGTTGACTGTGAATAAAAAATAACAGACACAAGTCTTTGAAAAATGCCACTCATATTTCTTGACTTTTTATGTGGTTATATAGTTATTATAAGTAAATAATTTCATTTGGGTTTAGTTCGTAAAAACAGATTTTGGCAAGAACAATGGGGTTTATTCCATTCAAAGTTTAACAAATAGATTTTTAATTGGGAATTTCTGACCATTCTCCCCAGTATGCTCTATTCACTTAGAGGAGATTGAGCTTTCATTAGATTATTTCTGTTTGTTTATTTTTTTTTTTACAGTAAGATAGTAACTCAGGGTTTTTTTAGAAAATACATAAAATAATGTATTTAAACTACAGTACTAATCCATAATTTCCCCTTTAGTTCAATATGAGATGAGATATTTTCTTACAGGAACTGCTCCAAACAGCCATGAAAACAAATTTGTGAGTGTGAATAATGTGAACCTAAAAATGGCCAATTAATGTACTGTATCATACACTGATAACACTATTTACTTTACTTCTTAATTAATTTTGGTCATACTATAAATTCACTAAACATATGGCAAAATAATTTGAATGGCACTATGAAAAAAAAAAAGTACAATCAACTGGTTTTTAATATGCAAGCCCACCAAACATTTCAAATGCCTCCTTGTCCTGAGTTCAGCTGGGATAGGGTTAATGTTCACAAGAAGCTGGGATGGGCCACAGCCAGGATAGACAACTGAACAAGCCAATGGGATATTGAAACCATGCTGACATCATACTCATTACATAGAGGGGAGGGTTGGCCCTGGGCAAGTGCTAGGGTTTTGGAAGCAGAGGTGAGGTGGGCCAGGCAGTGAGCACCGTGTTATATATCACTCACTTTATACATTATTTCATTAGTGTTATTGTTATTACTGTTGTTTCTTCTCTCTTTATCTTGTTCTATCAAATTCTCCTCATCTCAACCTACAGGCTTTTGCCTTTTTCTCCCAAATCATCTTCCTACTGCCTGTCAGCAGTGACCGTGGAGCTCAGTTGCTGCCTGACATTAAACCATGACACTGCTATGGGCATGTTACAAAGGGATTAAAGGGTGGGTTCAGTAATGGAATTTTGCACTTCAAAGTTAGGCATGGCAACTACTTTCTGCTCATACACATACCTCTCACAAGGACAATTGTGAACACAGTAGTGAGCCCAGGATCCTATGCACCTCATCCCTATGGCAGGACAGCCTGAGTAACATTTGTAGAGGGTGTCCCTGCATTTTCCTGCAGGTACATTCTGGTCACAGCTGCCCTGTTCTTGCAGGTTCCCTCTCTGCTCTCAGTATGGTCCCCAGGACTAGTTCCAGTGACCTCAGTAGGTATGGCTTCAGCACCTGAACCTGGAATGCTACAAGTATGTTGGTTGCTGTGCCTGCACTCTCTGTCCAGTGCAGGAGCAAAACACTGGTGTTCCAGCCAACCAGGACAATGAGCAAAGAATGGCTCATCGTCAGTGAGAAACAGGAAAGGCAAGAAAGATTTGCCCAAACCTACAGAGGTGCCTTCAACTGCTTGAGATCCACATCTGCAATTCTATCCTGAGAGTATCTCCCTACAAGCTTTCTCCAACATGCATCTAACAAAAGCTACCACATGGCCCCAGAAACCTGTCCGTCCAACACATACCCACTGACAAAAATGGCTCTTCTCAGCGCTCCCAGGGGAGAAGTCCCATTAGATTGTGGAGTCTTATTGCCCTCTCACTTGTCCTTCCTACCTCTGTCCTCTCCCACATAGCTCTCTGGATCTACCCTCTGACCTTTCCTTCATGTCCTTACCTCCAGCTTCATACACTTAAAATTCATATTCATTGAATATTCCCCTTTATATATATATATATATATTTCTACTTCTATAAATGCAATTTATAGAAAGACTAATCCATACTAATGAGTGAGATGAAACCAGGTCTCCTATTGAAGGCTGAGTATGGTAATCCCTTAGCTGTTAGAAAGATGAGACTTTTATAACATTGATACACTGACATCAACTAAAAACAGTAACTGCTGACACCATTTGCAAAGTATCAGATGCTGTCCCTGAGTGTTAAGCATGTCCAGGGGATTTGGACACTCACAGAGTTTCAGTGAGCAACCCACAGGCTCGGTTTGGACTTGGGTATCAAGACAGGGACACAGATTTGGATTCTTAGTGACTTATGATAAAACTGTCCAGGACAGCTAGAGAAATGAGGAGTTATGTACAGAGTCAATCCCAACATCACATGGGCAGACCGGGTCAGTGATGCATAACACTCCATAACAAATAATTTTATTTCATAGCTAAACAAGATGATATTCATCATGAAATCATAAAATGGTTTGAGTTGGAATGGACCTTTAAAGGTCATCTAGTCCAACTTCCCTGCAGGCAGCAGGGACATCTTCAACTAGAGCAGGTTGTTCAGAGCCCTGTCCAACCTGACCTGGAATGTTTCCAGGAATGGGACATCTACAGCCTCTCTGGGCAATCTGTTCCAGGGTTTCACCACCCTCATTCTAAAAAATTTCTTCCTTTTATGTAGTCTAAATCCCCTTTTCAGTTTAAAACCATCATCCCTTGTCCTGTTGCAACAGACCCTGATAAAAAAGACTGTCCCCATCTTTCTTATAGGCTCTCTTTACATAGTGAAAAACTGCAATAAGGTCTCCCTGGAGTATTCTCTTCTCCAGGCTGAACAACCCCAATTGCCCTAGCCATTCCTTACAGCAGAGGTGCTCCAGCTGTCTGACCATTTTTGTGGCCTTTCTCCAGACCCGCTCCAACAGATCCAACATGTCTTTCCTGTGCTGTGGACTCCAGAGATGGATACAGTACTCCAGGTGAGGTCTCATGAGAGTGGAGTAAAGCAGCAGAATCACCTTCCTCGACCTGATAGTCACACCTCTTTTGATGCAGCGGTTGGCCTTCTGGAAGCCAAAACTTTGTATCAATCAAGTAGAACAGATACTCTAAAATGACCCACTTATTAGCCAGCTCAGCATTTATATTCTGGTTAAGAATGTCTGTTTTCATCTCTACATCTCCAGCCCTCTCATTTGAACACCTCAGGTTTATAGAACTAGATTAGTAACACCACACATTTATTATTCATGTTTGCTAGGTGAAAAAAAAATAAATTATGTATATATAAATAAATAAATAAGATTTGCTGATAAATTAATGTGAGGTGAATGCTCGCTTAGTGTACTTCAATTGAACTTCAGAGATGAGAAAACACTGTACCTCATTACAAAAGACATTGCCTAGTACAAATAGACATAAGAATTTCAATGGCATTTCAAAGGAATACTAGAATCAGAAGCAATTTAAGTCACTGCTTGAATGACAATTTTTAACTTGCATAGTTCAGATGATTCTCCTGGCAACATTTCCCTAATGTCATTATCACTTACTAAAATTCAATACCATCTACAACCTGAGCCTGAATTCCTGACACACAGCAACAGATCAGTAAATATTATGCCAGATTAAAGAGTAGCGTGTTTTGACAATTATAAAGACAAACATCTCTCTTCTGCAATGAGGAAGTCTCAGAAAATATGTAAATACTTAAGCAGTTAAATTGTGTGCAACTTGCACACAAGGGAAATAAATTAGATACACAGCCGTAAGCTATTGCAATGTCTTTGATTATGTACAGCTCTGTCAAACAAAACAAAAGACATTTGTCTGCTTCTAAGAAATTTCTTACTCATTTCTATCCTGAAGTCATATAACTTCAGGCTGTGATCTTCTCTGATCTCTAGCTCAGTGCATGTGAGTAGGAGCTGCACAAGAGACCTCACATGTTTCTTCAAGTAACAAAGACACAATATTCTTTTGAGTCAGGATTCAATCATCACCAGTGAAACCAATGTTCCTTGGGGTGTAAAACTTCCGCTAGAGCTCAGCTGTTGTCCCATGTTCCCATTTAGAGATGCTTCCAGTTGACAGACCAGCCTGATGTTACTAACTCCAACACAAAGGTGCTTGAAATTTGCTTTCAGATAATTACAATCTGTTATTCTAAAGTCTCATCACAATTTTAACTGGTTACAATGCATTTTTTTCTTTCCTAGGCTGAACTTTTTCCCTAAATTCTCCACTGAATTCTACCATATATCTGCCGTGGTTGTGGTCAGAGTTATTTTTACATACGTGGATAAAGGAAGTGGAAGGTGTTCCTTTTAAAAACTTTTAAAAGCTTTTAAAAACTAAAACTTAAGGGGAGAATATAATAATTTCTTAGAACATTTATATCGCTGGTTTTTCATATTCATAGGTACATGCTACTGTAACACCACTTGGTATTAAGAACGGCAAACTGAAATGTATATAGTAATGTGACAGCTTCCCATCTAGGTTGTTGGGGTTTTTTGTGATGTGTTATGGGAAGTAAAAAAAATTACAAAATAGAAATTCACACCACATCACCTTGGCTGGGAATCAAGTAAGTGTTAAGCAACAATTTGCACTAGTTTTCATTTTGTTTGTTGGATTCTTTCTTGATTTTTTCCTTCATTGTTCAGTAGAACTATTAACTTTATGATTATTTTTCTTCCCTCAGGTGAATTCAAAGAATAAATGCAGTAAAGCTAAAACATTATACAAGAATGTGTAAAGGTAAGGCTAGTTGATACAAAGACAACAGATGACATCATGTAGGGAGGGTAAAGGAGAGGATCAGATAAGGAAAATATGAAGTAAAGGGAATTTAGAAGGAATTTATTACATTATTTTTAATTATTTTTTTTTGCTAGGCACAGCTGTTGAAATTTTATAATGCATCCTTAATTGTCTGTACTGGGCTGCTGTACTGGGTCAGAACAAAAGCCATCTTACTCAATGTGTTCTGGTAACAACTAATGGTAGTAAACGTTAGGTAGTGGTCAAACCTAACAAAGATGCAAGACTGCCACGGTTCCATACCCCAGGTCCAACCAATAATGGTTTCCCAATGGCCACACATACAAACACACCTATAACACATACACGTGTACACAGAGCCACCTTCATGATCAGTACAGACAGAAACATATGGAACTCTTGCAAGAACAAACAGCACAATGGCCTCATCCAGTGTCTCTCTCTGGCTGATTAGGATGAAAGTCCATTAGTAGGAAATATATACATATGTACAATGCAGAACCCTTCAGTGGCTGGGCTTAGGCACCCAGGCTGCCCAGTATCTGGTCCCTGTATCCTCAGTATCTCCTGTTGCTGGTACCTGGACAATCAGCTGGCAAGGCTGCAGCCCTGCTCCAGGTACTGGTCCAGACCCCTCATGCAGACACACACATGAACCCTTCACACACAGACACAAGTGCACATACAAACAGGTCTCCCTGTTGACCTCCAGACCTCATGGTCTCTTCAATACTTGTTCTGAGTCCCCTGATCCCTTCAGTAGCCAGTTCCTCCAGCCACTGCACTCATAGAACCTTACACACATACACACCTGTCTCCCAAACTAATTTACCTACTCACACACTAGTTCATCTTGATATTCCCTAGTGATTATATGTTGACATAAATCCTTACTGCAGCTTCTAGCAGCTTAGAAGCATGGGCCCATATGACCTATGGTTGCCACTGCAGCTGCTGCACGTAGACGTCCACACACACAGAACTGAGAAGAGAGCCCCTCACCCACAAAAAGAGACAGGAATGGAATTTAATGAGAAGACAGGGCAGACCACACTGATCAAGTGCAGAATATGGCCAAACATGCATACTGACCAAATGCTAGTTTAGAGATGGCTTTTATCCCCTTTTTCCTCTAGTATTCCACATTTGTTCCTTCCTAAACCACATTGAATTCTCTCTTTCCCCACTTCTGGTATGTACCCTAAGCACCACATAGTAAATTTAATACAATACCAACACAGTCTTCCCCTGCATTCCACAATGACTCCCATACCCCTGGGATAAATGTCCTCTGTGTGAAAGGAGAACAGGAGAGCCTCTCATACAGACTCGTGGATGGAGGTCATCCCTGGCCCATGCAGCTCAGACTTCCCTGCGACAGTCCAGGGAGAGGTTGGGGCAGGGGCTCCTTTCTCTGAGTAGGTTATTTGGATTCTGTCACCTGCTCTTGTGTGTCTCTGCTCTTCTGTGTCCATGGAGAAGAGCCTGGGATCACATTACTTAACAGTAAATAGGACTAGAGTGATCCTTCTTCCTTTCCACCCTTACAGTTTACAGAAGTCACTGAAACAGGTTTTTCCCGAAACAGAGGTTGCTTTCAAGTCATATTGTTCAACTACCAACTACACTCCTTTTCTCCATTAAGCTACTTCTTGTTTTTCTCTGTATAATATCCTGTGGAAATGTATTCCACAATTCTAATTACATATTGTGTGACACAGTACTTAGTTTGTGTTAAACAAGCTGTCCACACACTTCATTGGGTACCCCTTAGTCCTCATGCTCAGTGAAGAGTGAAAAGTCATTTTTTTGTTCTCTTATTCATTGACTTCTACCATACCATTCTGTCCATTGTCTTTTTTAATACTGACAGACCTTACCTACTCAGCATTACCTTCTACAAAAGCTGTTCCATTCCTTGGTAAACTCTCTCTGCTTTGTTTTGTGGTTTGGGGTTTTTTGTTGTTTGTTTTGTTGTTGTTGTTGTTTGTTTTTTTTTAATCCTGTTATATCCTTGAGTGTCTTAAGCTGGCTGCATGCAGTATTTAAGATATAGGTGAACCATGAATCTGTATACAAATATAATGTTTCTGGTTTATTTCCTCTCCAAAAGTCTTATTTATCTTTCTACAGTCTGACAAACATGAAACTGGTGATTTCAGGAAATAGCCCATAATATCCCAGAGAAATTTGTTCTGAATGCTTTATATCTCTAGAATGTAGTCACCATCTACTAGAATTGATGTGACCAAAAACAAGGAGTGATGGAGTAGATATTTTTTCATCAATTCATATTCAACAGACTTCCATAACCTGGGAAAAAAAAAAAATACAAACCCTAAGAGCTTGTAATGTCATTAATGTAACTTGAGTTTTTAAGCCTGTACCTACTTGTAAGTTCTGTTTTAATTTAAGGAACATTCTGACAGTCCAGCCATTTAAGAGTCACCCCAGTTTTAGGTTTTGGTTATACATCATAGAATTGTCACTGTCACTCCACTTGTCACTGGTCTCCAGTTGACACATTGACAACCACTCTTTGGGAGTGGCTGTCAAGCCAGTTCTTTATCCACTGAATTGTCCATGCATCAAATCCATATTTCACCAGCTTGGAAACCAGAATGTCATGCGGGACAGTGTCAAAGGCTTTGCTCAGGTCCAGGTAAATGACATCAGTTACTCTTCCCCCATGTATTGATGTTGTGACCTTCTCATAGAAGGCCACCAGGTTAGTCAGGCATGATTTGCCCTTGGTGAAGCCATGTAGATTGTAGCCAATCACTTCATTGTTATTCATCTGCCTCAGTAGTGCCTCCAGGAGGATCTGCTGCATGATCTTACCAGGCACAGAAGTGAGACTGACTGGCCTATAGTTCCCAGGTTCATCCACCTTTCCCTTTTTGAATATGGGGGTTATATTTCCCTTTTTCTCTGTACTTCTGTATCAGATTCTTCACTGCCATTTATTAATGTTGCTGCCTTCTGGCTGGTACTGATTGCTCAAAGATGCTTTGTGACTTACAGGGTTCACAAAATCAAGCTGCTACCTGCCTCCATTCCAGAATCACTGATATATTCCTAGGCCTGTCAGATCACTTAAAAATGGGTAGTGCTCCAGCTAGCTCCTGGTTCTCACCACAAAAAGCTTTCGTATAGCATGGCAATGAGTCAAACATTGGTTTGAAAAGCACTTCGTATTTTGCATGTCCGTCAGTACCAGTTCTATCAGTTCCTGCCATCACCCTTCCATATGCATTAGGCCCAGAATGTGGTGGTTCTTTTTTTTTTTTTTTTCAGGGAAAGGCCAAGACTGACAATGGGCAGCAATGGCTTGATTGTCAAACCTTCTGCTTTACAGGCTGCCTCTTCAGCTTGGTCTTCTGTGTCACTTTTTCATATTGGACACTTATTAACAGTTTATAACAGCTGACACTACCTGGTGGATAAAGTTTTCCTTCTCTCCACCAGCTAACATCTGTTTTTTCAAATACACATCTATTCTCCTCTCCAAGCCATCAAGCTGAGTGAGAGGAGCACAGATAAGGCAAAAGGAATTTTCTAGTAAGAAATATCTTTGGTATAGATTCTGTTCACCTGTTTGGCAGGCAGTTTCCCAAACAGAATCTTCAGAGGTATTTTCATATTTCCTCATGTTACCGTGCACAACCTAGAGACAAAGGAATGCTTCTTGCCACTCAATTGGCAGAGAAGACCTTTTGACATCTTCACTATGTGTAGAATCAGTCACCAGAAGAAATTATTAACCTAATTACTGAAGTATTTATCCAGAATCTCCCATGCTGAAAGTCCTGCAAGAAACTCAATGCTTTATGGTCATCATGTAGTAGTTATCATTTCCTGTTATCATTATAGATCAATTTTAAATATCATATTAGATCTCTAGATTCATTGGTTATTACTTAGGCAATGAGCACATCACATTTCTCACAGGAAACAGGAAGAGGAAATGCTTGTCATCACGGATAAAAGAAGCATATCTTGGTTTTATCCTTGTTCTTTCACTGTTGTTACCAGTAGCCATAATAACACTATCTTCAATGCCTCATTGTTTTCATAAATTGTCATTGAAAGTATGACTCAAGTTTGTTAATAAAAGCCATCACAGCAAAAGTATACCAAGTATACAATATGTTTAGAGGTGTAACAGGAATTAGTTTTTTCATATTCCTTGAAAAAGATTAAGAAAGTTCCTAAGATATATGCCTGATTTTTACATGGTTTTAGCATCATAAATGTTATCAGAAATTAGAAAATATTAAGATCTTACAAGTGGGATTTTCTCTGACATGTTTTAGGGTTATACACAAATCTACACTTCTCAGTTTTAATTAAAGGTAGCTATAGTATTATTTTCTCCATTTGGTCCAGAGAAGGTCCAGTGAAGGTCAGACTCAACACTTTAACAGTCGTATTAAGTGTCTGAGGGTCTGGGCAGTTAACAAGTTAGAAGGATAAACTACATTATGACCTTGCTTGTAGGTCACAGATGTAGGACACTGGTTATTAGACAAATGAAAATTGTCGGTCAATATAATTTCATATAACTTAGCCCATGGCAGGAATAAAGGAACATGTCCTTCTTTTGGGTCAGGAATTGGCAGTTACTGCAGAGCCACTGACACACCACAATTTCATACCACTCAAAATGAAATTACACAACAAGTTTAGAGAAGTTGTCTATGGCCAAATTAGGAAGTCTCATTCCCTTCCTTCATTTATCACCACTCCTTCCCTTTTTTGCCTCATTTTGCATGGTGGATCCCCATGGATCCTTTCCTTTGTTACTTATTGAGACTCTTCACTGAATAGATTCAACTCATCCAGCATAAAACTACCCACCTTCTTCTTCTCCAGGTAGCCTTCTCTGAAATTAGTAAGTTGAGTCAGTTCCTGAAGGGGTATCATGGTCATTGACTCAGAATTTGTTCAAACATGAAGATTTTCACCTACAGATTTGTCAACATCACTTCCCCTATTAGCATATATTTTTAATGTCTCTGGAGATGATTCAGAGAAAGAAAATTATTCTAATATTAGTGAGGCTGTGTAGTTAACAACATAGTATGACTCTCTGAATTAATTCCAGTCTGCTGCTGCTGGAAGCCTTTCCCTCCTAGCAAACTTTACTAGTTTGTAATAGCTTTTGTTAAAAGTTTTGAGCTTTTGTCTTCATCTGACTCATTATTAGGTAGGGTCAAACACCCATTCACCATATTCTAGGGAGAGGACTTTGAGTGGAACAATTATCTTGGCACTGCAGCAAGCAGAATCAGAGTTCCAGAGGGACAATACAACTCTCCAGGCTGCTGGCAGTGCCTGGGGCAGAGGCTGGTGCAGGCAAGATGTCCTTGCTTACAGGAGGCATGCCCTGGCTGAGGAACTGTGTCTCCAAGTCAAGGAATATGTGCGAAGAACTATGCAGATTGTGCAACACCAGGGAAGTTCAAAAAGAGATTGACAAGATCTTCACAAAAACCCTGTAGAAGCAGGGGTCTTCCAACCTAATTAGGATGCTACAGTCTGGATAAATGGATAACTAGATGTTCAAAAACTGGATAGTTAGTCTCAATGGGTAGTGGTTACCGAGCTACTTAAAAGTGGAATACTGCAAGAGGTCTATCCTGGGACCTCTACTGTTTAGCATATTTATCAACAAACTCAGGTGAAGTAGTGCACTTTCATCAAGTGATGATGCAAGTGGCATCAAACTGGGGAGAAAAGACCCTTGAGGGCAGGATTGCCATACAGAGGAATCTCGACAGGTTGGAGGAATGGACTGACAGGTACTTTATGAAATTCAACAAGGATAAATGCAGGGTCCTGCACCTGGGAAGGAAGACCCCTAGCACCCACAAAGTCTGGAAACCAAATGGCTTGGAAGTAGTTCTCTGATGAAAAGGAGCTGGGGGTCCTGGTAGATGGGTAGGGGCAGGGTGCACATGAGCCAGCAGTGTGCTGGCTCTAGTACTGAGGAAGGCCAAAAGCACTCAGGGCTATATTCACAGAAGCAGATCCAGGAGAGTGAGGAGTGATTTTCCTTTCTACTTAACACTTGTTAGACCACATGTAGATCCCATGTCCAGTTCTGGCCACCCACAGTACAGGAGAGAAAATGAAAAATGCACCTAGTTTGGTAGAGACACATCAAGATTGTTGAGGGCTGGAGCACTTAATCTATGAGAAAAAATGAGGGAACTGGACTTTTTCAACCCAGAGACCAGATAGCTTTGGGGACATCTAAAACCAGCCTTGCCAGTACCTACAAGAAGATTACTAAGAAATTGGACCCAGGCGACTCAGTGTTGCACAAGGTGGGGAACAATAGCACAGACATTGAGTTGAAAGCAGGAAAGGTTCAGACTGAATTTAAGGACACATCATGAGAGCAGTTAAGCAGAGGAAAACCTTGTCCAAAGAGGTTGTGCCATCTCCAGCTTTGGAGGTTTTCAACACCCAATTTGATAAAGCCCAGAGATACCTGGTTTGACCTATAGCTGACCCTGTCAGTGCAGGACATCCCTTCCAATAGGAATTATCCTGTGATCCTGAATTAGCAGTCATCTGTATCAATTAAGCAAGAAAAGAAGGGTAGATTGTTCATCACGAGCAATACAAAGTTCTCTCCAACAGCACAGCAAGTGTCACCTATTGTTCCAACAACAAATAAATTGCATGCCAGACTGAATTTTCAGAGGATAGGAAATTAGACATATTGCTAAGGTTTTCTTAGTGTAGCTGGTTTTAGAAGGGAAATAATCTGCCTAATTTTATTTTGTGCTCTGGTCCCTTAAGACACATAACTCTTTAAAAATTGGCTTAATTTTAAGAGATGGAGTTATACTTCTGAGGTCAAAGGGTCTGCCTTTGTGTTTGACATAAGCACAGCCCTAAGTTTCAGCTGAACTGGAGTCATAAAGAGGAAGATTCTCAAGGCAGTCTGTCCAAAGCAGGTGTGTTTTCCTCATCTCTGGTTCTAAAGTAAACCAAGGAAAAACAAGAAGATTTTTCTTGTAATTGAAGTGTGTACCTGCAATCAGTAGCCTGAAAAATTAGTGTCACAGGCAGACACTTGTTTTGATTGACACGCAATTTCAGAAGATATTATGCTTTTAAGTCACGTTGCTTGAACTGGTTTGAGCAAGAGAGTTTTAAAAATTAGGTCATAGTAAATATAAATGAACAGCATTACCAAAAAAAACCAATCCCCACCACATTGAATCTGCTCAAATGTGGTGAAATAAAAATGAGTAAACCTTTCTAATCTTCAGAGTTATACATAACAATCAAAATACCTAACAATCAAATTCCTAAATATTGCATATGAATTAGAGAGAGGATTTAGTAGTCTCAAACTTCAAACAATACTGTGATAAATATGCTCAAAGACACTCAGATTTTACAAAACATTTACACATCTGTAGTCTATCTCTGTTTCCCAAATGCTACGGAAGTGACAGATGCAGTTAATCAGAACTGACCATTAAATATACCCTACCAATTGTGTTGCATTTAAAATACTCACTGTTAAGAAACGGGCAGGTTATTGTTTCCAAAATGTATGGGAAGTAAATGTGAAAATATAAAATTCATACGATGTTTGGTAAGAAGAGATTGTTATGGGTTACAATTATGTATCTGTCAAAGGAGATAATTCTGGTTTCGGTTCAGAATTATTTTATATAAATGATATTTTTGTTGGACACGTTTGAAAGCTTACCTCTAAACACCGTGACTTTATTATGTTTATTACTTGCTTCACTTTCCTAGGAAGCCAAAGGGGAAAACAACATCTATCAAAGAGAATGATTTCTAAATCAGGCCTTCTACAACCAGGCAAACTGCATCAAAATAACAGGCCTTGCAGGCTTGGCATGCAGAAAGTGATCTGTGCTCTAAAAGTATTTGACAGACATGATTTGTACTGCCTGTCAGCAAGAGATCAGTGGACAGATAACCTCAAATGAGTAGCTGATTAGCCCATCCTTCCAAAGCCATCCTATAAAATTGCCAGCCTTGCCAATTATCACCTCTTTTTTTTTCCCTCTTTGTGTGAGAATGTTGAGGAGGTACAGCCATGAACCTAAATTCCAGATGTGTTTATTCAGTCAGATTTCTTTCTGGCCTAATCAGGAAAAGATTCTGTTGATTCACTGAGAACTTGCTTAAGCACATTTGATCCCTCTTCAGTGAGCATATTGCATCACCTTAGACATTGCTGGACAGAACAGTCTGGTTATATCTAAGTCCGCAAGCTTTATAAATTACTACATCCACTATACGTACATTCCATTGATTAGCTAATTTTTATTGCAGGCTGTACTACAAAGTATGGGAAGTCTGAGAAATTACTGTGACTTCACAAGTGTAGTGAGAATTACCTCTCTTGAGATGATAAAGCCTTTGATCTTCAGGACTGCCTGAAATGAGAATGTGAGTTGGAGTAAACTGGCTAAAGATCAATCCAAACAAAATGGAAGAGAAACTATCTGACTGAAATTTGTGAGACATATCTAAAGGCTATGCTGGAATGATGCATTTCCTCCTGATTTGCCCATGTTATGTCTAATAGCAAGTTTCTTCTTTTCTTTCTGGCACAGATTGGTTCAAATGTCTTTTATCATCTGTAGCTGGTAACCATTTTCTCTACAGTAGTTCCCATTTCTTGGGCCTCTCTCTCACAGGGAGAATTATTCTTGCATACTTTTGATTTCATTAGCAGCAGCATTGCCTATGAGACCTGATGGGTTTGCCTCTGCCAGTGAAGGATTTCTCTTGCAGATCTGTCAGCTCCAGACAATCCTCTAGTACCTTTAATTACAACCCAGAAAATGGAATAAAGGCGTATTTTCTGTTTGAATCAATGAAGCTTCATAAGCAGAAGGTTGTTTCTCCTGGTTTTGGGGTTTTTTTATATGTTGTATAGTAAATGAGTTGGTTATCAAAAACTAAACAGTTCATCTTTATTTTACACTGATTATAGTTGTAACATATAATTGTTTGGAAACCTCAGTGATATAAAATTATCTTATAAAATATATACTGACTAACTGCCATTAATAAAAGCCCTGGAATTGTCCTACAAATATGTGCAATCCATACAGCAGGTTCTAATAAAACTGACTTAAAATATGACCTTTTTTATTTTATGCTATAGATATTAGGACCTATGTATCTCTGTCTAAAAAAAAAAGACTTCAAATAATAACAAGCCTTCCGTGACATTTAAGCATTTCCGGTTCATAAGTCCACAAGCTGCAGACCAGTCTCTGGGCCAAGTTCTGAAATTCTTACTCCTTTCTTCAGCAAAGATACAATGCATTCCTTCTGCTTTTGCATTCCCAACTGAAAAAAGAGTCAATTTCAACACATTAGAACCATGAATGAATTGAAAAAGAATTTCAGAGGGAAAAAAAAAAATAAAAAAAAAATCTGACTAGTTGTGAGCAAACGCCAAGAAGCACAGGAAACCTTAGAACATATTACATTCAAATGCACATTCAAAGCAACTAATTTGAATTTCATTAACTGGCAAAGTTTTTTACATTCTTTCCCTCAATTCAAAGTACTGATTGTAGTGTCCAGCTTCTGAAAAATAGAGATTTTAATATGGAATATCAATAATCTCTGGTTTAGCTAGAAAAACAAAGCTCTTCACAGAATAAAAAGCTTTCATTCTCAAGATTTTAGTGGATCATTATCTATGGCAAGCTGTTATGGAAGTATGAATCTGTGCCCTGTCAGAGAGTCAGGTACTAGGTTGTCATTTCAGCTCCACTTAAGAGCACAAGTGAGGCCTAAGGTACTGCATTATTATTTTCACATAAAGAAAAGCTCTCCTTAAAAATAAAGACACTTTGATATGAGAGATTTTTAAGCATTACCATCTATATGGCTATCTGTGGAAAGAATATAACGCCCATTAACTTCAAAGCTTTTGTCCATTGCTACAATAGAAAACATACGAATGTGTCAAAATCCTTTAATGTTTAATTTATGAGGAAATGCATCTGACAATTTTAAATAAGTCATCATTTAGCCCAGATAAAGCTTTTGTTTTATGTCTCAAAGTAAAAAATACTTCAGGTGCTAAACGTTAATCATGTTTCTTTACTTTGTTTCTGTTTCTAAGTAAACTACTCAGTAACTACTGAGTAAACTACTCAGAAACAGAAACAAAGTAAAGAAACGTGATTAACATTTACATTACTTGACTGGAAATTTTGAGGTGGTTTAAAGGACGTATGGTACAATGCTGTTAGAATGAATCACAGGATGAATGTAAAGTCTGTACATTCTTTGATAAAGATGTATGCCATGGCTCAACAGACTTCAAGACTCATTTGCTTGGTTTTGTGTAACTTAAAAATTTTCAAATGGTTTTGCTATCAGATCAAAAGTAAAAGCTACTGATTCTTGTCATCTGTACAGAAGTAGTAAAGTTTGGGATTTTCAGTTGGCAAAAGTATTACGGACCTGATTTCTATGCTCTGCAACACTGGATTTTATCTGCATTTTATGGAGAATCTAACACTCATAATACAGTCTTTCAACAAGTCATATATTTTTAGACAATTTGTGTCTCAAAGAGAGATCAAAGCATTTACATATCCATAGTACATGATGCTGAGGTACTTAATTTTCTTTAACAGATGAAGTGAGAAAATTAAATCCCCCCCAAATGAACATATTTTCCTGTTAGTTATTTTTTTCCCTAATTTTTTTATTTTGTCACAGATATGCAAATGATTTAAAAGCTAATAAATATAGTCAATAGTAAAACATTTTACTCTGTTATTCACAACAAGGTCCAGCATTCTGAAGGCATTTTGAAACGTTCTGTATGAATAGGCATAGGAAATTTAATCTGAGAATATATATATACTTAGGTCTTAATCTTCACTGTCTACATAGTTCTTGGCACAAGAACTTATCCTGATAAAGAGTCAGAATTTCTAGTGTTATGATTCATCCAAATATTAACTTCTACAATTATTATGGAACAAAGAATAACAAGAAAATAAGCAATTCCATTGTATTTCATTATGTTCTACTGATGTTGCTACATTTGGATGTGGCTATGTGTATAGATATACACAGTTATGGTAATTTTATACTAGCTTTTTTTCTGCCTGGGTAGGATAACAGCAGAACTGACAACAAGGCATGGACTTCAGCACTCATTATACACATTTGCCTGAGCATTTACTCGCATGACTAGAACCTGTGCCATCATGTCTCCACTGTTGCTTTTTTCCAATCTGACTCAAACAAAGCTAGCTCAATCCACCCCTCTTCATGCTGCAGTCACATTGCCTTAGACAGGATGACATGAGACATGGTAAGAGCACCCTTTTCTCCTTGCTTCCTTCAGGAAGACCACAAGTGCTGAACCTGTCTTCTGGAGTGCCATGACTTCTTTTTATTAGCAACTACAGAGATAAAATCATCCCACAAAAAACTGTAAAGGCTTGGTTTATGATTAATCCATCCTCTGCTTCCTCTTTAGTGTGTAGCTCTTTATTTACATACCACATATTTTCACTACACCCACACTTGGAAATCCCAAAGTAACTGTCTTTTTTGGTCATTAAGAATTTCAGTGATGATTATGGAACTGTATAGCAGCAGGCTGTTGCCAGAATTACATCCCTATGAACTACCATATCTCAACATTCGTACCTATAGTGGTATGTATCCTTCCTTTACTGTTCTCACCCTAAAGCTACTCTTAAAATGTCTCATTTAACATCTGGTAGGTACATATTGGAAGAAAAACTCAAAAATTTTAAATCAGCTTTTGTTCCACAAGTTTTCAGTCCTGTGTTAAACATGACTGATAATGGGACAGGAACAGTAGATTTTATTAATTTTTTTCAGAATACTGTTGAGATGTTGGTTTCAACTTCATAATCAGAAACATTGCTCTGGAAACCAGTTTCAATTATCTAGTCTCATATTATCAGGAAACAGAAGTATTTGATTAGTGTAGCTAATACAAACAGATCACATCTTCATTCTGGATAATATTTGCAATTAACTGTTTCACAATGGACTTAAAAAATTGTTCATTTACGTGGCAGATAATTTTGCTTAGGGAGTCAATTCAAGAAAAAAAAACTATTTTCAAGCTATTTGTAAACACAAAGAGAATTTTTTTTAAAAAAAAGTTTATTGACCCTTTAAATGATTGTGTAATAGTAATTCCTCTGAATAGGTAAAAGGAAAGATAAAAAGATGTCACCTGAATTTCTACTTCGTTATCTGTCTTCACTCATGCAATTCATTAGATTCTACAACACAGGATTTGATAACCCTGTATAATCCATTTTGTTTCCAGGTTAAATTGTGTCCTAATTTGCTACAGTCCTTACCACATCACACCCGCAAAGCCAAAGAAAAAGCTCTAGGAAATCTCAAAACCTCAATAGTATTATTTCACTATGAAAAAATAGCAAAATATGTAATAACATAACTCCAGAAGAAAAAATTTGAGTCTGCCATGGTTTCTTACCAAGGACTCTTCTGTAAACAGCCTTTTCTTCTTATTTACCACATAAACTTTTGAGAAAGGAAAAGAAAGGAAAAGAAAGGAAAAGAAAGGAAAAGAAAGGAAAAGAAAGGAAAAGAAAGGAAAAGAAAGGAGTAACAACAGTTTGCTCACCTGAACTTTTCTTCCAATGTTTCTTATCTACAGAGGAACCAGGCACAAAACAGGATAGTGAAATTATGAATTTCCAACACACTTTCCAACAGTGACTATGTCCTAATCCTGACCTGAAGAGATCATTGCTAGGGTGACAATTCACCAGTGTTAACTGAATTTTATCATCTTCTCATTCAGTATGCCAGCAATCAAATAAGAGAAGGCTATCTTCTTGCATGAGCACGTTCCTTTAGAGAGGAGTTTGAAACTTCCACTCCAGAGGATAAGAACATAAAGCATGAAATAGCTAGCTGGCAAGAGATGGCATAACTGCTTTAAGGACTAAAGAAAAAAAAAAAGGGAGATGAAAAAATATTCTAATAATCATATCTACTTTAAGCATCTTATTAAATATTTGAAGGCCTTTTACAAAAGAAACACCGCAAGTTCTGCAAAACCTGTTGCTTTTGTGAAAAACTTTGAAAACTGTTGGCAGAAAAGTATATTTTGTCACATTTACTTTTACACTTTCTTGTTTTACCCATAAAGGAAAGGCTAAAACATACTGATAAAGTAGAAAATGCAAGATAACAGCACTAAGATGACAACAACAACAACAAAACCCAAATTAAATGTGCAGAGTATTAATTTTGCTTGAAATATTTTTCACTTTTAAAAAACAGTTTAACCAGTAAATTCTCCTGAATTTGTCACCTCTAGAACAAAATCTCTTTATCATACTACCAGTCAAATGAGCCATAAATTCCTTAAATTGCCTATTAAAAAAAAAAAAAAAAGAAAAGAAAAAACACCCCCCTACACATCCCCAAATCTCTCACAGTGTCTATCAGTTTCCTTCCTAAAGACAGAAGGTATATATGAGGTGGATTATAAATGGGATAAGCCCTGTTTCTGTGTATTTTGATGGATGAGGATACATCTCCATGTGCATTTGGTTTGTCATGAAGACACAGCAATTCCTATTGAGGCACCAGCAGGCTGGACATTTCCATGCTAAAGCAATAGTTAACCATTACTATGACTAATTCTGTGTCTGGCAGTCCTTCTCAGAGGAGGACTCACTATGAAGAGGAAAATCAGGGTTAGGTGAAGGAAAGGTGAAGGTTCCAAGTCTGACCTTGAAATTCTTTTTCATGAAAAATAAAATAATAATTACGGTATTTTGTATGTAAACCAGATATTTTCCTTTGTCTTTCAAATTTTTTCCTGCAATCAAAACCAGGTATCACAAATTTTTACAGCATTAATTACAGCATTGATGTAATTTCTCATTTCACATTACATTATGGTTTACAGATCATAGGATCAAAGGATAATTCAGATAGGAAAGGATCTCAGGGAGTTTCTAGGCCAACCTCCTGCACAGGGTCAGCTGTAAGTCAAACCACTGTGGTGGGTTTGACCCTGGCTGGGCACCAGGTGCCCACCAACACCACTCTGTCACTCCCCTCTTCAGCTGGACAGGGGAGAGAAAATACAACAAAAGGCTCATGGGTCAAGATACAGACAGGGTGACAGCATTCACCAATTACCATCATGGGCAAAACAGGCTCAGCTGGGGAAAATTCATTTAATTTATTACCAAGCAAATCAGAGTAGGGTAGTGAGAAATAAAACAAAATGAAAACATCTTCCCCCCACCTTTCCCTTCTTCTCAGGGTCTCCCACAGGGTCACAAGTTGGACCAGCAAACCTACTCCAGTGTGGGCTTCTCTCTCCATGAGACCACAGGTCCTGCCAGGAGCCTGCTTCAGCACAGGCTCTCCACAGGGTCACAGCTTCCTTTGGGCACATCCACCTGCTCTAACATGGTGTCCTTGATGGGCTGCATGTGGAATCTGCTCCCCATGAACCTCCATGGGCTGCAAGGGGACAGTCTGCCTCACTATGGTCTTCAGGGGCTGCAGGGGAATCTCTGCTCTGGCATTTGGGCCACCTCCTTCACTGACGTTGGTGTCTACAGGGTTCTTTCTCTCACATATTCTAACTCCTCTCTCTGGCTGATGCTCCACAGTGGGGGGGGTTTCCCCTTCTTAAATATGTTATCACAGAGGTGCTACCACCATCCATAATTGGTCAAGCCTGGGCCAGCAGCTCTATGGGACATAGATGAAGCTTCTAGCATCTTCTCACAGAAGCCACCCCTACAGCCTTCCTGCTACCAAAACCTTTCCATGCAAACTTGATACAACCAGGTTACTCAGGGCTTTGATCACTGGGGTCTCAAAAACCTCCAAGGCTGGAGACAGCTCAAGCTCTCTGGGCAAGCTGTTCCACTGGTTGACTGCCCTCATGATTTCTCCTTATATTCAGTCTGAACCTCTCTTGCTTCAACTTAACATCCTGGCTTTCTTGTCTTCTCATGCACCACTGAACAAATAGCCTGGATCCACTTTCTTAATAACCTCCCGGTAGGTACTGGCAGGCTGCTGTTAGCTCCCCAAAAGCTGTACCTTCTCCAGGCTGAACAAGCCTAGTTTCCTCAGCTCTAGATATGGTCTAACAAGTGTGAGTACAATAGAGTAGTCATTCACTTCGCTTGCTCTCCTGTGAATACAGTCCCAGATGCTGTTGGCCATCTCTGCTGTCAGTGAACACTTGGCTCAAGTGGTCTAGTAAGACTCTGAGGTCCTTACAGAAAAGCCAGCCTCTTTTTCTTAAAGTCAGACTGCCCATCTGCAGTAGATCAGTCCTTCACTCTTATTGAGCTTAACTTCAATGTCCTAGTGCTTAGCAGGCTGAGGTCACTCTTTGTAAAGAATTTATCTCAAAGGACAAAACAATGTAGCTGTGTGTCCTCTTCATAACAGGAAGTTATTTCAAAGCAAAATAGTATTTTCAAAAGCCTCAGAAGGGAAGGTGGGAATGCAGGTTTCCATGAGGTACAGTGAGACCCCGCTACATATAATCTTTTGCAACATGGATGATAAGTTATATAAACAATCTGAATTGGATATGCTCAGGTGCCTCTTGAACAATGTTCAACTGCAAAATGAAACAAACTATTCAAAGGAAACATTGGGTCTTCAACTGCACCCTTCATCTTATATTTCTAATTAGTAGCCTGTGATGGCCTTTACCACTGTTGGTAGAGACACTATGGCTTTTACACCATGAACGCAAGATTTGCCATTAAATGGAAAGAGAACTGGATCCTACAGAAACACAGCATGTCTACAGTAATTAAAATATGTTATAGCTTGCTTATACAGCTCCAGAATTAGGATCTAGGCACTGGTAGGGAGCCTTCATTTAGATTGCAGAGATTAATTCAGTGATGGTACTTTCTACTTTTTAGAAAATGACTGAGAAGTCCCTCTCCATAGTCTAACAGGAAATAACTTGTACAAAGAAGAACCTATTTTAAGAAGCATAATAAAAGATTGTCATAATTTGAATTGTTGACTGGAACTGGGCTTGACACACTTCACAGAATGTACTGTTCTTTCTTTGTGAAGTTGTTTTGACATGAAAATATGATCATCTACTAAATTAAGGGAGATGTTTGGTGCCAAGGAATGCTAAAGTAATTTGGGGGTCTGGGGATGTGTGAAATGGTGATAAATATTTATTAAAGGATTTTAATTTCAAAATTAGACTTTTACCATCCTAATGTGTAGGGTCAATAAATGTTCTTGCCTTTTCCTGAATTTTTTACAACTAAGGTTTAGTAAAAGGTTCCAATAGGTCTAATTTACATGCATGTGCAATACAAAGTCTATGAATCCTGAATTTTTAAAAATTCTGTCTGGCAAGCCTCCTCCAGTGGCAATTATTGCTGCTTTAGGCATTGAAATGAAAATCCAAGGAATGCATCTTCTGTCAGAAAAGGATCTTATCCTTTAATAATTTTTCATCATTATGGTATTTTTCTGCAACTGACTTGGGCATATTCTTTTTAATTAATACTTGGACTCTTGGCAGATAGTTTCAATGCATGACTCATTTAAAACAATGACTCTTCATTAATAAAATAACATTCAGATTCAGCCTGTATCAAATGACTGCAAATAAACCATTAAAACTTACAGGCAAGAAATAAAATCAGGGTGGTAATAGAAATTGCCTTGAACTCTAGAATTTCAGAGCTGGAGTCTCAGCTGAAGGACAACAGGTCTGGTTTATATCACACTACATCAGCTGTGGCTCTAGCAATTAGGCACAGTTTTGTCTAAAGTAGCGGTGAATGGGCAATTGGTTTAGATAACGTCCAGACTGAGTTTTTGTTCGGTGTTAAACTTCAGCAGTCTTCAATCATCTTGTCTACCTCTGTGATCTCTAACTTTTACTGAAAATACCATGAGGAACGGACATTATTACAATGGTACATTGTAATAATAGTATTTTTTGCTTATTTCCTGAAGAAACAAGACTTACTTCACCACACTGTCCTAATTACTTCTCTAAACTAATTTCAACCAAAACTGACAGAAGATAAAGATATTGTAAAGACACCATATTTCTGCAAGCTTCACAGAGGTATGCCAGTAGATAAACATATCTGATTAATGCATTATTGGAAACCTTTCCATTTATATCAAGGAATTCAGATGTCACAAATAAATTCCTAGTTCTAATACTCACATAATAATTTTCTGATGTTTCAACATCAGACCAGCAAAGTGACATAGGAACATTAAGTATCTCATTGTTTTAATATACAAATGTTTGTATGCTCTGAAGTTCTCTTATACGTAAAGTTTAGAAATTCGGTGTAATATTTTACATGCATGGTGTGACGTGTTTGATGTTGAATGATGTTGTTTACTGGCATTCATAATATCTTAATATATTACATAATTTATGAATCCATCAACAAAGCTAGGGACAGTCACTCTTTAAAAAATCCCCTTATAGGATATGCTGCACATTCAGAAATACATATCATACAATAACGGAGTGATGTGTTACCTCTTATGTAACCACGGTGCATTTTCATGCACTTTCAGGAATGCAGTGCTGTTTCTGTAGAACATCATGATCTGTGCTTACAACATATTACAGAACAGCAAGGAACGTACAGCTTCTGAGGTTTACTGGTCAGTAGTATCAGGTTAGGGTCCTGTGGAGATCCTTCTGATGGTAGATTTAATGAAATTCTTTGTGCAGAGGATCCAAAGTAATGTTAAGACCATGGTTATTGAAGTACTGAAAGACACACAAGAAGAAAGTTAATTTTAGGCAGTAGATTCAGCTCTCACCTGAGGTAGTTATCATATTCAATCATTTGATTTGCAACTGAGACCAACAATTAACTGCAACCTGTTTCTCTCAGAAGAGATGTTCCTTGTTAAGAGACCTTATTGTGACCTTCCAGTACTTAAAGAGAGACTATAAGAAAGATGGGGACAATCTTTTTAGGAGGGTCTGTTGCAATGGGACAAGGGGTGATGGTTTTAAACTAAAGGAGGGTAGACTTAGACTAGACATAAAGACAAAATGTTTACAGTGAGGGTGGTGAATCACCGGCACAGGTTGCCCAAAGAGGTGGTAGATGCCCCATCCCTGGAAACATTCCTGGTTAGATTGGATGGGGCTCTGAACAGCCTGATCTAGATAAAAATGTCCCTGCTCACTGCAGGGCCTTAGACTAGATGGACTTTAAAGGTCCCTTACAATCCAAAACATTCTATGATTCTCTTACTAGTGATAGAAAGCCTAAGTTCAAAGAATATCCAGTGTTCATGTTTGTAAGCCACCAATTGAAAATAAAAAGGCAAAAATAAAAATTAACTTATAGAATTTCAATAACCTTTCTTACTCCTTTCAAAGTAACACAAAAAATCCATTTCCCTGAAATATCTGATAGTTAAATTATATATTAATACATAAAGGAGGAAAGTAATCACCAGAAAGAAATGCAAGGTCCCAGAATGCAAGATATTTAAGATGCCTATTCAAATATGAGGTACTGTTACAGGATGAAACTCTTCTCAAACATTTTATCTGAGTCATACAGTAAATATTTCATCTGAGACAGAGTTTACCAAAATATGGGATTATATGGAAAGTATGTGAAACATACACAAGGCAAGGCCACTAAAACATTAACCTCTTGTCTCAACAGGATTTTCCAACTTGGCCTCAATCTGGTATCCAGACTACAATTCCATAAATTGAGTGGATCCAAATGAGCATCAAATGCTGAGCTTCTAATTCAGTCAAAAGAGAAACAGACCAACTGAAGAATCATGAAAAAGTAGGTCAGAATCAATCTCAAGGGTTTATTAGCCCATTCCCTTGTCATTTCTCAAAGAAGTATCTCCCAGACTTGAAGAACTAGCTTTGGGTTTTGAAAACGAGGATTGAATGCATTCTGTGGGAACAAAAGTTCCTCAATCACCAAGACAAAAAAACTTCGTATTGTGCTGACATAACCTATGGGAATCCACCCATGCGATAGTCATTATTTTCTAAATATTTGTTAACATGATAAAATTCTTAGAACATGTTCTGCAGTCAGCTAATAAAATTAATAGCCTAGCAGGACTAAGCACTGTGCTGTGACATGGTGGAAAATATGTAATATTTCATAATGCAATTCAGTAAACTCTATTCAAAATGCTCATTTTTCATACTTTACGAGTAACAAATGATTTAAAACCATAGCTTTCCATTCCTAGTCTTTATAGATACTGTTATCCTAAGGGTAACAATAGTATAATACAACATATTTTATAGAAACTGATAGATCTCCTGGTATATGCAGAGACCTATGCTGTTTCTAGTCATCATATTGTCTGACCTTACAGTCTACACAAAAATGAAATGAAGGATAAAAAACCCCACAAAATTAAGAGATATCAGTGATGTTCAATTGCATACAAACATGGAGACAAAACAGCAATAAATTAAATATGATGAAATCAACATAGAAGAGAATGGCAGAGCTGCTCACACCTACTTGTCAAACATGCCTCTTCTTTAGCCTTGCATTACTCCACTACTGAAAGGCATTCCCAAGAGCATTTTGCCTGGATTTGAGCCTCTTTCTCTTAGGGTGCTTTGCAGTGGAGTCAAGAGTTAGACCTAAATAGGTTAAATTTTGTTAAATTCATAACTTTTTTTTTTTTCCTCAACAATGATTAATCTACAAAAAACAAACAAAACCAAAACCACCCCAGCTTTAATATTTTAAACTATGTCTGTGGAGCAGGGGAAATCACCTTTCTTTTTTGCTTTTTATTTTACAGTTTTCTATCTTTTGTTCTCTGTATTTCTTGTGTATTTCTTGTGTCTTGTGATCTGATCTTGAAACTTTTTTGTTTCCCCAAGATGAGACTTGAGATAACTGTAAGGAAGCAAAATAGGAGAAAAACTGGTGAGCACATCCTTTACAAAAATTTTGTCTTCCTGGATGATGGATTTTTATTTTTTTTCTCATGGCTTTTGAAAGTAATCAGTATAAGCTTATAATACTAGACTGAATAAGGCATTATCCAATCATCCCTACAGAAATGGGACTATTGATTTTGGGGAGAGGAGAATAAGTATGTACATTTTAAAACTATGAATTATTCAAAACCTTTTTTATTTAATACTCTGAGCAGTTTAATTTTTACAAAAAAAAAAAAAAAGAAAGGCTGTTGCAGAACCTTACAAGATTTAAATAACAGGTAACAGGTTTAAATAGCTACATTGTATTTAAATTCTACTAAAGTAGACCTAATTAGTTATCTAATTGCTGGCTGATGCTTGTCTCTGATGAAGAGCAAGCTACTTTGTCTTTTAATGGAACTTGATTAATTATAATATAACTTGACGTATCACTGTTATCATAACTAGCTTTAATATCACATTTACAGTGGTTTTCCAACAGTCATTTCCAGTTTATTAAAATTTAAAAAAAAACCTCCGGCCAACTGACCCATTGCCTGCTGTCACCTACAAATGCCTTTATGTAACTTGGCTGTAGAATCTGTGCATGAAAAAAACTTCCTCCACTGTTTTAACTGTGTGCATTGTAGTCAAACAGTTTACAGACTAGTCCTGGGAAGTAGGACTTGTAGGTTTTGCTTCTCTCAATCTGGCAAATGGCTTGTTACACAAATTTGCAATAGCTACTGAGGGTCTGGGCTTTTTTTGATCTGCTAATACAACTGCCAGGGATTGTGCTAGAATTCTTGGAAAATTATAACTTCTGAAAACTCAAGCTCTGATCTATCCTCACTACTCATTATCCCTGCTTATTATCACAAAATGCAAAGGAAGTCTACACCTTCCCACTTTCATGTCATGATATCCAGGTAATGTTAGTTAGAGCTGTCTCACAAGTGTGACAGATTAGTTCTACTTAAAACAGAAACATTTTGGAAAGTGAATTATTTTGCAGTAATACTATTGGGCTAAATAATACTAATAATTAATAACTGCTAATATGCAATAAGCTCTTTCTGCTTCTGTTTCTCTTATTATGATCTACATGCAATCCTGTTATAAAAGTGGTATCCAGAAGATACACGCATGAAATGAATACTGCCTAGACTTTTAGATCCAAATTAACTGAAAATTATATCCATAAATACCAAATGACTGTGCTTTAAAGAAATAATTATTTGTGGGAAGAAAAAATATATTCTGCTTTTGTTTTGTCATGATGTGACAACATTGCATTCTGAGTCCATTAATAACTAAAATTCCTAGGCAGGGTACCTGAAAAGACAGCATCAATTCAGATTTATTATATTCCTTTCTTTCTCTATATGCACTGATTTCAGCTCAGTATGTCCGTGGGCAGATGTAAAAGGGTAAGAACTGTATCCACCCATCTAACAAAAAAAAAACCAACAACCCAGATCTCTGAACATACATGAGAAAAACTGACAAATTGTGCATGTTTGATTTTTTTTACAGAATCATGAAATGGTTGAGGCTAGAAGTGACCTTTGGAAGTCATCTGGTCCAACCCCCCTACTCAAGTAAGGCCACCTAGAGACAGTTGTCCAGGAATGCCTTTTGACTATCTTCAAGGAGGGATGCTTGACAACCTCCCTGGGCAACCTTTGTCAGCGTTTGGTCACCCTCACAGTAAAAAGGTGTTTCCTGGCATTCAGATGAAACCTCCTGTGTTTCAGTTTGTGCCCGTTGCCTCCTGTCTTGTCACTGAGCACCACTGCAGAGACCCTGTCGCTGTCCTCTTTGTACCCTCTCTTCAGGTATTTATACTATTTCTCTTGTCCAGGTTGAACAATCCCAGCTCTCTCAGTCTTTCCTCATAGAAGAGATGCTCCAGTTCTGTCATCATCTTTGTGAACCTTTGTTGGACTCTTTCCAGTATGTCCATGTCTCTCTTGAAATGGGGAGCCCAGAACAGGACACAGTACTCCAGATGTTGCCTCAGCACTCATGGGTACTCAAAACTGCTTTATGTTTTTGTATTATTTGCTGATTTACATTTCATAATCTGTGTCCACAGAAATTACACAGTTACGGCATTTTGAACTAGACAAATAATTTTAATTTCCTCCTGTAATTAGGCAACAACTTCTCTGTATACTTTTTATGTCTTTTCTAGAACATTTCTTAGATTGAATTTTATACTAGCAACTTGTTGGAACTCTTGACTAATGACAAATTACATAACAGGTTTTAATCCTACAAGTGAAAACAGAAAAATCCTTCAAATCTACAAATATAACAAGCCACCACAGTAGGATTGGGCTACAGATTTTAGAATTTTTCCTCCAATATGGAGAAATGTTACTCACCTATAAATCCCAACTGAAAGGTGATTAAGGCTCTAAATGTTATACAAAAGGTTCATACAAAGTTACTTATTCAGTGGTATATAAAAGGAAGACCTCACAAGTTTCTTATGGAGTTTTCTAATAAATCAATCACAATTCTCTATTTTCTGTATCTGTAATCATATTTGCCACTCCTGAAAAAACAGGCTAACTCTAAAAAATTTAAAATGGTTAATGAATAATAGAAAAGCTCTTCAGATTTTGAGGATGTTTATATCTTTCAAATACATCCTTTATGAAGTCTATTAAAAAGTCTGTGCCCTAATTTTCCCTTCACCACTCTTATTATCTCCGAAAAAACACGATGATTGACTCATCTGGAGTATACACCATTTATTATGTACAATATAAAGATTTAAATTACATAATGCACTTCAAAACAGTTTAGAAAGCTCTATTTTCCACTTTCCACACCTATAATTAAACCTTGTGGGGTCTAATTTGACCTCTTGTATTCAGAGGCAGATGTATCAGAGAATGAAAGACACACCACAACTGGCAGAAGTGCACATTAAGGATAATGGGATTGTTTTAATTATGCTCATAATGTTTCCTCATAAATCTCCCAATATTGCTACCAAAAATATGTATTGTAATAAAGCAGCAATCTGTTTTCATCTGAAGGAAAAATTGCTGTGATCCATGCAAAACCAGGCTGCATTGCACATTTATCATTGGTTGTTCATGAGAAAAACAACTGGGTGTTTCCTTCCAGTTGATTAGTTTTGGGGTATTTAAGGCTTTTGTTAATTTAATATGATCCTTTCCAAAAATCTTCATATTTCTCTTATCTTAATAGATAACTATATTGTTCCATAGAACATGTATTAGAATACACACAGTTTCTTTAATCTTCTCTAATGTTGGGCTTGAAGTTGCTTCTGTTGAATTTAATGCTTCACCTAAAGAATTTTCCCTCCTAGTTACTTAAGTTGTCATTCTCACAACTCCCTGCATTTAGTCCAGATGTCTTCCTGTGACTGCACCATTTCAATTGCAATTTAAACTCAGAATTAGGGCTTGCAAATCAGGCATTTTTCTTTTTTCTGTTTTTCTTTTCTTGATTTTTTACACCCCTGAAAATCTTCCAGGGCTAACCAGACCTCTGTGGAGTAAATATAAACCTAGCAGCAGTAGGCTTCTGTTTGTTTTAGTTGTGTTTTTTTTTTTTTAATTTGCCTTCTATAGGCTGTAAATAAAAAAAAATCATGAGCCACAGGTGAAAACCCCTGGTCTAAATTCCTAATGGGCTGGGAATCTGAGCCCATTGTCAGATACCAACTTGCCCAATGGGAAAGCACTTTCTCATGTCTGGATGCAGCCTGAACTTGTTAGAGGGGTCTCATGCGCCCAAGGTCTCACATCATGCCTGTGGGTCAGGCAAAGATTCTTGGCAACACCAAAGGCTACTAAAGCCCTGTTTACCATCAAATACAGTGAACTCAGCTCTTCCAAAACTTAGCTGATACCAAATAGCCCACAACACACAAGTTTGAAAAGTGTAATGCTAAGGACTCAGAGAGTATAACCCCACTTTCTACCCCTAGTTCCTTGCACAGGGTCAAATTACATCTCTGACTGTTCACATGCGTTCTGGATTTGTGGGTGTTTTAGCATATCGCAAACTCTTGTGTTAAAGTGTTACCTATAACAATGTCTGCAGCTAAAAGGCTTCCTCCTACGGAATGTTTGTGCTATACACTTCCTCACATGCAGTCCAGGTTTTTTCTTTCAAAGGATTACCTTGTATTAATCACATTCTTTTGAATTTCAATATTTTTAAGTCCTTCAAATCTGGGGAAAAAAATCAATTGCAGTCATTACTTTAAAAGAGTAATTAACATTTATATTAAGAAAAAACAAGTGAGCTGGGAATAGTCTCTTTATATTACTACTACAGCATAACTCTTGTTTACCTTTATGTCAGTTGGACAGACAGACAAGGTTAGATAAGGTTAAAATAAACTGTCCACAGTCTCATCATCATTGAAATTAGCAAAACATCGTTAAGCAATCTTAGCCTCACTTTATATTTTCCAATTACTGATTTATGGAATGATTTACACTTCTTAATACAATAGTTCTTTTTAAATATGTAACTGACACATTTCCTTCAAAGCTTTAATTAGAACCTTATTCATTCAAGGCACTGTTAACAAATATCTAGCACGTAAAAATTTATTTGCTTAAATATATTTAATGTTTCTGATGTACATTTACTTCTGTTCTTAAGTATTTATAAAATTAGACCCCAAAAGCACAGATTATTCCAAATTTAACTTAAACACAAGAGAAAGGAGCTTGCCAAGGGAACACTTACAATATTGTTTCAGTGATGGAAAGAGCCTGTTCCTGTGTCTGCAGGTCTTCACCTCATTATCCTTTTTACAGTTATAGATGTTGCAAACTAGGAATCACAGAATTGTTATGTTTGAAAGGTCACTCTAAGATCACTGTGTCCAACCATCAAGCCCCCCCCCCCCCCCCCCCCCCCCCCCCCAACAACCAACACAAAACAAACAACACACACAAAAAACAAAACAAACACAAAACAAAAAAAACAAAAAAACCACACAACA
>WTSP01009106.1:201256-228355 GCA_025331215.1 Actenoides lindsayi
TTTAAAGTTAAAACTGTTGCAAACCTGTAAACCCAAAATTGTTACGTTTGAACTGCCCCCCTAAGATCCCTGTGTCCAACCATCAAGCCCCCCCCCCCCCCCCCCAAAAAAAACGAAACCCACAAACAAACAAGGAAAACCAACACCTAAAAACCAAACAAACAAAACCCAAAACCAAACCCACCAACAAAAACCAAAACCAAACCAGAAGAGAAAACACCTCACCATCCCACTAGAGCATGTCCTGAAGTACCTCATCTACACATTTTTTTAATAGCTCCAGGGATGGTGACTCCACCACCACCCTGGGCAGCCAGTTCCAGCACCTGACTACTCTTTTAATAAAGAAATTCTTTGTAATATCTAGTCCAAACCTCCCCTGGAAGCATTAAGTTGTTTTCTGGGTGTTTGTAAACAATTTGCTAGCAAAATGTAAGGGTGCGGGCAGCGGTGCTACTGTAGATTGAAGGATTGAAAGAAATTGATATTTTAGTTGCTTTCTCCCACCCCTTGCCACCATATCACAATGACATAAGATTTACTATTGGTGGGAGAAATAAGAAACCTCTGGCCTCCCCATACACTAGTTTCTCCCAGTGAGGCACATGGGGCCTACCCAAACAAATCACAGCTATAGCCAACCTAACACTGATGATGCACAAGAATTAGATTTGTTGTCCAGTCACAAATCAAGTACTACATGCAGGAACAACATTAACTTCCTCCATCTTCTCTTTCCAACATGTTTCCATTGGGTTACACAGGCCTCACTTACAAAAGGAATTTGAAAAATTCAAACTTCTGAATTTAACCTTTCTTTAGCCTTTCTGCTGAGGTCACCAAGAACTGTGGCCGTTAGAGAGTGTATTTTATCATGTGAAGACAGGTACCAGAGATAAGGGAGGGACCATACCTTGTTTTCATTCCTAACTGAAGTGGAATAACTCTTTTTTGCTGCACACATCCAGGTGTTAATCTTGAGTGACGTAAATTGGACCTAATGGACTATACTAAGGTGACTCCATGATGCATATCCAGGCTTAGGTCTGGGGGTGTTGGCAGCTAGAGCTCCCAAAGAGATCAGTCTTCCACAGTCCACTCACATACTATAGGTGTGACATCACTTTGAAATCTTTAAATATTTCCTGCCAGGTTGACCATTTGACCAGTTATTTTTCACCAGTGTAAGTCTAAATACATGCTTGTGTTCTTGAGTGCTGCCTACCAGCAGCTAATTAAACAGTTAAACACCAGTAAGGATGCTTTTCAGTGTCAGATTCTGTTGTTGAGTTCTGCAGCACTGGCAACACCACTTATCAGCGGCAGATGTCTCCTGTGGAATTTGCTCACATGTGCTCTTTGCCAGATCACAGCTTTAGTGACCTTCAGAATACGACATAAATCAGCACATATTGTTTTGTTTTCAGTTGCAGCTTTTTGGGAAGTTTTGTATTTCTTCCCAAAGCATCTGCAGCAGAGCTCTGTGATATGTATTGATGTTACTGCTCTATCATGTTTAAGCTATTTTAGTGTTTCTCAGCAGCAACTGTCAAAGAAATATCTGGTATAAAAGTAAAGGTACAAAAAAGAAAATCTGATTTTTGCTAGCAAGATAACACCAAGCTCTTGACACAAGTTTAGAAGACATCCTTTGAATGTGACACAATATAGCAGGTACCTAAACTTGCTTTCTAAACTTTCTAAACAATTTCCTGACAAAATATCAAAAATTTAGGATCCACTTGCACCACGGTACAGTGCCTAGCAGCTACCCTCTAAAATTATAATTATGAATTTTTGTGCTATAAGTTTGACCACTGTTGAGGCATGAACAAACACCTGCCAAAGCTTCCCCCTCTAGTCAGAACTCCAGAAATGATGGTAAGCAGACTTGCAACTACACATGCATAAGAAAAATTTTTGTTTATGACTGTAGTGTTTGCCTGTAGTCTATCATCAGCTCTTTTTCCTGCATTAGTGTAATATTCGAGTAAATCCATCACAGAGCTGGATTAATTTCTTAAAGGAAAAACTTTTCAATTAAACTGTTTTTTTGGCCACAGCAGAACAGAGACTTTTATTACTGAGCAGAGATACTTATTTGATAAAATCAAGTTCTTGCTTTTTACTCTTCTATGCTTCCTTGTAGAGACACAATGAATATACAAATTATCGCATTAGTATTCTCAGAAACTTAATATCCTGGCCTCACCGGTGAGCTTGCCCTATAGTACTCAACAGATAAGAACTGCTGATATACAAAATAAAATAAAATGTCAAAACTATAGTAGAATCCTTTCTAATCTAAGAAACATGGCTGTGAGCAGTAACAAGCTGTGTTTTCTAGCACATAGCAGTGCTCTTCATCTAGACACACCAAAAAGTCATTAATATATCCATCAGTTAAAATTCCACTACAAAACAGAGTTTGGGGGGGTCTCACTTGAGAGCCTGATATGTCCTAATTAAAAAAATAAAATACTGCACTCTCTCTTGTAATTCGAGATGAGTGTTCACTGTAGTGAACACAAGATGGGTGGACTCTACAAGCAAAGAGTGCAGGGCTCTCTTACAACAGAATAGGCATTTCCAACATGAGTGATCTTATCTTAAAGACACCCTTGTGTTTCTTTGATATGGCCCTTATGGTGACCAGCCCTAGTCCACATTTCAGGAAATGTCTTAAATTGGACATTCATCACACAAACAGGGGAAGGCTGAATCACTCAACCTTGCAACACTGCAAGACTAAGAAATGTGATGACAGATAATATTTCATTCTCAATTCACCAGAATTCAGGCTGGAGAGATTCAGTCTTTCAACAAAACCCAGCTACAGAGCTCAAAATAATCTTAATCTTATTCCATATTATTGTAAGACTGTGCCAAATTGTACATAGAAAACAACTAAGAATAACTCGACTGTACCATTAATTCCCATTCCCCCAAAGGTTTTTCATTACTAATTTTAGAAAATAAAATTACTTAAATTAATCAATCTGTTTCATAGAATAGAATCATATAGGTTGGAAAAGCCCTTTAAAATAATTGAGTCCAACCATTAACCACACTCTACCAAGTCCACCAGTAAGCCATATCCCCAAACACCACATCTATACAGCTTTTAATCACATCCAGGGATGGAGACTCAACCACTTTCCTTAACAGCCTATTCCAGGGTTTCACAACCATTTCAGTGAATAATTTTTTCCTAATATTCAATCTAAACCTCCCATGGCACAACTTGAGGCTGTTTCCTGTTGTCCTATCACTTGTTACATGTGAGAAGAGACTGTCCCTCACCTCTCTACAACCTCCTTTCAGGTAGTTGTAGAGAGCAATAAGGTTTCCCCTCAGCCTCCTTTTCTTTAGATTAAATAGCTTGAGTTCCCTCAGCCGCTCCTTGTAAGACTTGTTCTCCAGGCCCTTCACCAGCTTAGTTGCTCTTCTCTGGACCTGCTCCTGCACCTCAATGTCTTTATTGTGTTGAGGGGCCCAAAACTGAACACAGTACTCAAGGCGTTGTGTCACCAATGAGGGACAATCACCACCCTGTTCCTGCTTGCCACATTATTTCTAATATAAGCCAGGAAGCCTTTGGCCTTCTTGGCCACCTGGGCACACTGCTGGCTCATATTCAGCTGTTTGTTGACCAGTGCCCCCCAGGTCCCTTTTTGCTGGACAGCTTTCCAGCTACTCTTCCCCAGGTCTGTAGCATTGCCTGGGGTTGTTGTGGCCCAAGTGCAGGACTCGGCACTTGGCCTTGTTGAAGCCCATATGGTTGGCCTCAGCCTATCAATCCAGCCTGCCCATATCCCTCCAAAGAACCTTCCTACCCTCAAGTATATCCACAGTTCCACCCAACTTCCTGTTGTCTGCAGTCTTATTGAGGGTGCATTCTATCTCCTCATCAAGATCATTGATAAAGATGTTAAACAGAAGTGTTCCCAATAGTGAGAACGCCACTTGTGACCAGCTGCCAGCTGGATTTAACTCCATTCACCACGATTCATTGGGCCCAGTCATCGAGCCAGTGTTTTACCCAGCAGAGTGTATGCCTGTCCAGGCCTAGGGCAGCCAGTTTTTTCATGAGGATGATGTGGGGAAACAGTGTTGAAGGCTTTATGGAATTCCAGGTAGACATCTACAGCCTTTCCCTCATCCACTAGGCAAGTCATCTTATCATAGAAGTACCTTCCTTTAACTAATGTTGAAATTTGAGGAAATTAAAAGCACTATCAAAAGGAAAAAGTTATATTGTCTGAGTAAAGTAAGCTAAATAAAAAGATAGATTCCATACATTGCAAACACGCAGGCTTCAGTAATCATGTAAGGACAAACACCATAGGGTTCTGTTTCCCTCAAAGAGACCTGAAAACTAGATAGGGCTTATTTTGCTCTATCTCAGGTACAGCAGGGAAAAATGATGTTATAATACATACTACAGAAACCTACACCACACTGATGCTTTCAAATTTAAGCTTCAAACTGAAGTTAATTTTCAACTTTCAATTATGCATTTAAGCAGCATTTGTCAATTGACTTTTTAAAAGACATCTTAATGGAATTTAGAAATAAAAATGGCATGTAACATGAAAAGATTTTAAACAGACAAATTGTACTGCATATACTATGGTAGAAGAAATGTAAACTGGAGAAGTTTGCTCATGAGAAGGGGCTCTCATTATTGATTATTATAAAAAAGAAGAGTGAGCAATATTGAAGATACCTGTACATATTTGTACAAATATTCTTTTTCTACATTTCTAACTTCTAAAAAGCAAAATTATATGCAACATTTCAGTTAGATACAGAAATGTTTCTAGTTACTTTCATATAAAGTAAAAACAAATCACAATGCCTTTAAACTGCAAAACTGATCCAGAGGCTATATCACATCGCATGATGCTGCATGTGCTCTTTACTGTAACCTGTCTTTCCAGACTGAAAATGCAAAATCTAATTCCTCATAGCCTACAAGGAGTGAGATTTTCAAATATCTGTAAGTCATTTGAAAATTTACAGTCAATAAATTTTGTATGACACAACCTATACATGCATGTTTACAACCTTGCATGTCACACTGGACAAGCACAAGTCTGATTCAGCCCAGAAGCCAGGTAGGTATATTAGCATACACTGCATTTGACCTAGTATATCCTGTCAGTACAGGCAAGTAGCCTTGGCGCAAACATTTGCAACATGATTCATGTCTGTTCAGCCACAAGCACAGACAGAGAAACTATCTGCATACATCTGTGTCAGCACATACAATTGGCACTTCTGAAAACCCTAGCTAAGGCTTACACAGCTCCCACTTATCTTTCAGAATGCACTCCCACATGCTGCTTAAGTACCTCCCCAGGCTCCCGTATGCCCTTTGCCCAGCAGTGAAATTACTCCTTAAGGATGAACTCACTCTTAGCTCTCCCCAACCCTGCCATCAGCAGGGAATGTGGCTGGTGGCAGCTATATGTGGGCTGTGGACAATCCAGCACTAGACTCACCCAGCATGTTCCAAGTTTGGGGTTATACAAGGTTTCTGTGTGTCCAAAAGAATCTTCAGTAGGTTGCTATCATAACAATAACAATAAAAAAAGTAATAAAGTAAAAAGAATGTTAGCAAGTAATTTAGGTATTTATCATCATTCATAAAAATTTAAAAACCCATACAGAAAATTCAGAAAAGGGATGATTTTTCTTGTACATTTGTCAAGAAACAGATATGAGACCATGAAACATGGATTGCATTAGATATCAACGTTCATGTCTGTTTGAATGGCTACTAAAAGTCTTATATACCACAGAGCACTGAATGAAACCTTAGTAGAGGACTAACTTTTCCCACTCTACTCAAGAATTGTTCAGCCCTATGTTTAAAATACATTCAGCCATAAAGAAAGCGCTCCTTTTTGTTAAAGCAATCTCCACTCAGGATCTAAGATGAAGGTACAAAATGGTACAGTGTAAATTTCTGTAGTGTAAGCAGCTGAATAGGGAAGCATGAATGTTCTTGGTTATGGTTTTGTGGTCCCGCGCAGATACCATTCTATTAAACAGACCAGTTTCTCAGCTTATGGTTATTGTTCTGAGATAATATGATATGACAAGTCCAGATGTTTGAAACTGTTGCAGCAATTCACAGACTGGGAGCAATAAATTACAATAAAGGACATATTTAATTCAATTTATAGTGGATTTGGCACTGTCAGAGGTAAGGAATTTCTAGCTGTGTATAATACAGAAACGATTACATGCTCTAGGGAACACTGGAAGTGAACTAGTGCAAGGCAGAGGACACTGTTGCAAAGCTGGAATTCCTTCTATCTGTTAATCAGCAATCTCTGTATTGCATTGCTATCATATGCTGTATTACTCAGATTTGCCTAGTCTTGAAATAATTAGCAGAAAAAAATCTTTATGAAAAATTCACCAGTGTTGTGTAGACTCAAGCTCTTTTCATTCCATTTTGAAATTCAGAAAGCCAAGTAGCATGAACCTTTGAGAGCACAATGTGGACAGAAGACCAAAAACATTATATGTTTCCCTAAAAACATTTTTTTCTAAAGAATATGTTGTGCATCTATTTCATATTCAGCCACCTTTTATGTCAAGTTAATCCACAAAGACCATCCATCCATGTAGCCATTGACCTAAGTATATTTTATATACCTGTGCTTTGTGGCACCAGGAGACAACAATTGAAGTTTCTTTGTCATTAAGTCTGTAAAGACATAAAAGTGAGATTCTTGTGTTTTCTCCTAATTAACGGGAATTTTCAGTGCCACTGCTAGGACATGTAATTATTCATATAGATACACCTGTATATGTGTGTGTATATATATATATATATATGACTATCCCAAGATCTGTCAGAAATAAGGGTTTGTTGAAATGCCTGAGCCACACAAGTGCCAGAAGACATGAGAAAGGACTTTCATTTTTATGATGATGATCCTGTCTAGAATCATATTCCAAACCTGCACTATTTTAGCTTCCTCATTCTCAACAGATGAAAGGCTCAAATCTGTCATACAGCTGGGATGGTTAGTTGTGCTAATTTGTAGACTTGCTTATATTATCTTTTCATCTGAAGAGATGGGTATTATTATAGAGTGAAACCAGAACTGTTCCATTACTTTTAAAACTGAAAAAAAAGATCTCATCAGACCACATCTCCCTGCCCTCATCTCCTTCCTCTGTGTATGAAAAAGTGCTTCCTCCTGTAATTTACCCTTCTCATTCACTCATTATAAAATACAAGAAAGCCAGTGAATTGCAGAATGGTGAATCCAGTTCATTATTCGAGACAGCTTCCTAGCTGCAAACAGATCTGCTGCTTTTTTTACAGCACTGATTCATAGGCCTTAATGTCAATCATTTGGAAGAGCGCTGACATTTACCTGGCTTGGGATCAAACTGTTCTGATTTGATGAACAAGTCATGCACCATCACAGACCTCTGCCTTACCTCAGTTCATTCAGTACCTTGTAAAAGGTTTGACTTCAAGGACTGTTTTAGCGATAGAGAAAATGCTCTTTGGTATTTGGAGTTAACCCAGAGGATGCGTTTTCTATCAATACAATAGTGGAAAAACAGTGGAAATACTGAAATAACCAATGGCATTCATTCCCTAGCCTCTATCAAAAGAGTGTAGCTTAAGTTTAGTTTCTATGCCAAAACTTGAATAATTACATTAAAATATTGCTTAAATATGAAGACTGACTCCCTGAAATACCTGCCTAGTTTGACGATGAATCTTTTAATTTTAAATTTCTCACCAAGACAGTTGTGCAATAAAACTTGTGGGGAAAACATGATTCAGACCTGACTTCTCTAGCTTAATTCTGAGAATTGATGACAATACAGAAGCTGTTCTAAGCTTAAGATAAATCACATCTGCAGCTATTGCCTAGAAATAGGCAAGTTCTATTTTAAAAGCCAGAAAATAGGCACATTTACTATAATGCATTTTTTACAAATTCACATTATTTATTAATTTTTAATTCTCCATGACGCAACTAATTAATAGTACTTTACAGCATCACTCTTGGAATCCATGCTTACAAGTGCCTGGCATTTTCTGTTTTCTTTGAAAATCTGGATGATTTAAAATTATTCACACTTCAGAGTCTAGTTTTAATATTGACTTAAATACACTGCACTAATTTTCATTAGGCCCATTTTATGTAGGCATCCTTTAACCTATTATTTGTGTATTGAAGATTATTGTTCTGTCTCCTTGTGAAAATACCTGTATCATAAATTTTTAAACTACACACAATGCCGGAAAATGGAAACAGAAATCATTCACCCTGTTTTCAGTAACAACTGCAGTTTGTGCTCCTGCTCTTGTAAATGAGCATCTTTTTTTTCTTTCTCTTGTAATGAATTTCTAGAACTTTGTTACATCCCTTGCTATTCCTTATCTTTACTTTCTGTGGAAATAGTTTACTATTATATTGTTATGACAGCTGCTTTCAGTAGAAGACAACCCTTCTTCATTCCCTTGTCTGTCAGTTTGCTTTCCCAAAGACCTTTACATATCAGCTTCTCCTGTTTTCAAAGGGTGATTTCTCTATTAGTTTATTCAGAGATACATTTCCTTATAACTTCCTTATTTTGGAATAATAAACTATTTCACTGTATAATCACTTCCACTCAGACTATCATCACTCCATTCCTAAAGGAGTCATCCTACTACTGGCATTAGCATAATCTGCAGTACTATGGAGTCCATGAGGTGCATCACTAAACTCAATATTATTCAATATTATTATTCAATATGGAAGAATCAAGTACCTTGTATCATCTTGTAGAAATAATGCCGACCTAAAGTGCAATATATTTCTATGAGCAGTTCATATATCTCATTCATCTCACCAAACTATGAAACTTGATATTCCTCAGAAGTTCAATGAGTTAAACATAATGAACAAGATGAAGCTCATTCTCCCCCCTGATATCTCCAATTTATACCTCTATGCAACACCATGAGGAGTTTCCCTTCCCTTCTCACCCTTCCCACTGTTTATGAATGGCATGGATGAAATCTTCTTTACTGTGAGGGTGATGGAGCACTGGAACAGGCTGCCCAGAGAGGTTGTGGAGTCTCCTTCTCTAGAAACTTTCAAAACCCACCTGGTCACCATCCTGTGCAACCTGCTCCAGGTGAACCTGATTTAGCAGTGGGCTTGGACTAGATGATCTCCAGAGGTCCCTTCCACCCTACATCATTCTGTGATTCTGTGAAAAGGGAATTTAAAAAGTAAAGACTCGACAGCCACTGACACGCTAATTTTTACAGAAAGGTATGAGTAGGAGTTCAGTCTCTGCTTGAGTTCCAAGTTGAGTTGAGCAAGGCTATTTTATCACCTTACTGTTGCTGTCCATAAAGAATGTCATCCACTAGCCATCACAGAAAATCAGAAGTCATATCCACATCCAAATTGCCATATTTCCACACACGTGGCTTACCAGTTCTGTCATATGAAGAACTACCATTCCCTATTTTACTAGGGAAAAAACACCTTCTGACTGACAATTCAAGTATCATAGCTTCAGCAGCAAAAGATTTTGTCTTTACTCCGAGCTGCTTCTCTTCTGTGTACCTCATGTTGCCTTTAGCAGCACTTCTGAGACATAGACTTAGCAAAGCTGTGAAAATAACACAACATCCCACTTGCTGCCCCCATTTTGCTCTAGGCTACAAGTTCCTTCATATCTCATTTCTGATTGGCAAGCTAATTCCAACTGGAAAGGTAACTATGCCCTTGATTAACCCTTTCTGGGCTGAATTAAATGGAGTATGTACATTGATCAGGGCATGTTAGAGACCTATCTATCTCAACACATGTATACATAAAGAAAGGAGACTTGTGCACATTTTGTGTTGCATAACTCCTCCTTGAATGCCGAAGTATTCTGCATTCTGAAATCAGCTCTACTGCACAGCATTCACTGATGATAACTGTTTAGAGGAAGCTTTGGTTTATGGTCTTCTGCTGTTTGTACAGTTACAGAGGATGAGTTTTTCATTCTGATTTGTGACGCTGTTCCTTTTGCAAAGCTCTATGTAAGTGTTGTCACTCTAGCACTTCAACATCGTAGTAGAAAAGAATAGCAGCTACAATGCTATTTCAGCATGAAACAGATCAGAGTTTGATATATCAGAGAGGAACTAGAGAATATAATGTAAGCAAACCAAATAACAACACACTTTCAAAATGTTGCTAAACTGACATTCTTTGCAATGGACTGAAGTGTTGCTGGCAGATTACTGTTAAATCAGTTTCTCTGTACCTCCCTGAAATCACAGTCTCTGTGACTGTAGATACTCCCCTGGGGTGTAGATATGTTTGCTAGCTTCTTTGTTTGCAAATATGAATTCAACATTCATAACTCTAATGATTTGATATGTCTTGCAGATCAGCAGTATAAGATTCGGCTACCAGCACTTGCAACTGTCTTCCTCTGGGATGCAAAATGGATGGAATTCACCCAGTTCAGAACATACTTCTTCCACAAGTGCGCATCATTACACAGTTTCATTATGATTATTTAAGGCTTGAACAGACTTGTAGTTTTAAACCCTCTAACTAATTGGTCAAGGGTAAGAGCCCAGGAAGGAAAAAATGTTTCAGCTGCCAACAAATACACAGCTACACAACTCATGTCACCAGCAAACATATGTCTTCTTTGATCACACTGCTATGTTTGAGGAAGGACCAAGCTTTTCAAAGGTGTTTGTACACTAATGTGCAGAGTATGGACAACAAAGAACAACTGTAAATCCAGGCCAGTCGTGAGGCTATCACATGAGCAGAATCTGGTAGACTTGATGGGATAGTGCAGAAATTGGTACAAGGTCATGTATAGGCAAAGACTGAGAAGGAAGGGCAGCAAACAGGAGGATTTGTCACACTCTTGTATCAAGGAGCTCCAGTAAGAAAGTAAAGATGTGTCTGTCACAAGCCTCTTAGTCACGACCAAGAGGAAGAAGAAAAACAGGATCCCAGGGTCCATTATAGATTACTTGCTCAAAAGGGAGAGATAAACCTTTCTACAAATAACTAGCAGAAGTCTCCCAATCACAGACTTTCTTCTTTAAAGATGATTTCACCCCTACAGCCATCTACTGGGAAAGCAGCAGTATTTTCTTTATGATGTTCATAGCAATAACTGCTAGAGGGAATAAGCTGGGTGACACTCCAGTTGTCCTGTTGCTTAAAACAGCAAAGAACTGGTGACAAATGCAGTAACAAATGCGAAGAGAAGGCTGAGAGGAATCTAAAGCCATGCAATTTATGGCTACTTGAAGGGAATTATAAAGTTGATGGAGATTAAATTTTTTGCTAGTTGCAGCTGGTAAATCTCGGGAAAATAAGCATAAACTGTGATTTAGGAGGTTCAGACTGGATAGTAAGAACAATGCTTTCACCAGGAAGGTGAACATCACTGGAACAATTAACCAGAGAGGTGACAAAGACTTGAGCAGATAAAGCCATGGCTGATGATTGCTTTGGCACTAGTTCTGCTCCAGTGGTCCTTTCTAGCCAACATTTCTGTGATTCTATAACTTTACGAATCTTGCATAACTTTGCAGATTTCTGCTGGGATTGTTATTTAAAAGTTTTTCTTTTGTCCTTCAGCACATTCTATCCAAAACGGGCCATTAAGCATATCTGATTATTCAATTTCTTAGCCAAGGGAATGAAATTTGATTAATTAACTTGTGTTAAATTAATATCTCACCATAGTTCACTTGATTAACAATAGCGTTATTTTTTTTACCTCTTTTTTTTCCTAGCTTTTTCAGGAAGTAGTTACATCATAAAGTGAATTACACTCTAATACATTTTCCATGTACCAAACCCAAACATTTTGCTACTGGGCTATAGCAAGTCTAGTTACATCAATGACTGATGTGAAGAGCTCATTTCTTTTTGCTGTTCCATTATAGTTGAGACTGTTTCTGCACAGATGTGCTGAACAGTGCTTTTCTCTAGGGGAGTTGGAGTGATTTTTATGCTAGGCAAACTCAGAAACGTGTTTAGAAAATAAGACAGGATAAATATATGTGGATTATATTTGCAGAAAGGACAAGTCTGGAGGTTTTTTTCCGGCTTTACTTCATATGAAGGACATAATACTGCAGTATTATAGAAGCAGATGACTTATTCACAGTAAGTCAGTAGTATTGTCCTGAAAAGAATTTCCTCTCACAGACGCACTTCCAAAATATAATTATGTGTATATGGAACTTCACACTAATGCTAGAGACCATGGACCTATCTTTTGAAACAGAAATGTCCATGAGGTTGAAATGACAGCCTTTGGGGAAATTTGGCTCTGAAAGAGCATGCTAAAGTCTGACTAGGACAGACTGTATAGAGGAAATGTGAGTGGTGTATACCCTGTAATGGAAGCAGCAGCTTTGAGAAAGTCTCTGGTTTATCTGGTGGCTTAACTAACTGATGCTTCTGGTGTGGTATGTCCACTATGCAGGAAATTCCAGTTCACTGAGGCTGATACTGATGTTATTATTGCATCAGATGAGTAAAAGGAACAACTGTTTATATGTTGTTTTGCATAAGAAAATGTTCTACATATTAAATAGCAGCATGGTCAGGTTATTCAAAAATTAAGGAAATCAAAAAGGGGTGGGATTTCTTGAAAGATGAACATGGGTATGGATTTAGAATCATCACTGAAGTGGGTCTCAAAATTAAAAAAAATTTGCAAAGTCAGGAAAGCACTGGAAAGTGGATAAATCTGGCTCTTTAAATTATTTTCAGCAGGAACCCCCAATCTTATTATTTGAATTATAAAGCTCACACTTCATGTCAAAAATACAAGAATAAAAAGTAGAATGGAAAACTAAATGTGGAAGCAGCTTTCAGTTAGTTTATTATTCTCCTGCATCCCAAATATCTTCTGCATCATAACCTGGGATCAATATCTAGACAGCCAAATCTTACTACTAATAACTTTCCTCCTTAGCCTCCACTTGACAAGAAAAGGGACAGGATTTGGTAATGTTCAGAAGATCACTATCAAACAGTGAAACTTCAGAAATTATTCATACAGACACATTTATTACAGTGGATTATGAACTTTCTTGCCTGTACTAATTAGTCTCTACTTTCCTGCCACCAAACATTTAGTTCCTATCAATTTTGATCATAACTGCAGATGTTGAGGCTTTTTAAAACTCAGGTTGTCTTATCTTAGATGTTTCTGTTTACCTCCACCATAGTAATTAAGGGCTAGATTCTCAAAGATATTCAGGCACCAACATGAAACTGATGGAATGTCAGTGTCTAAATATTTTTGCAGATTTTTTTCTAAAGGTAAGCCCACATGTTTCAAGAACATCTGTGCTTCTAGCAGTCCTTTGACTCCCCACTTTCAGCCTAACAGCACTACTAGGCTATTCAAACATTCCTGGAAGAGAAAAAGAACACAAAGAATTCATTTTTTGGAGGCCAGTATAACCCAATGTTTTAATACTGCCTTATTAGTAAGAGAACAGATTTCTGAACTTGGAAATTCCCTCAGGAAATTCTGATATGTTTGCCTTAGCTTTTGGATGGAAATGGGTCTTGTCATTCATTAATACTCTCTGTCATATTGAATTTGAATACATTTGAAAGAGCTCACCCCACCAACACCACTTACTGGCTTTGAAATGAGTGGATGTGAGAACACCTAATTCATGATGGTAAATGAGTTTCACCTAACTGATTGCTGCTCCTCCATAAGAGCCTCGAGGTTGGTGTGTACAATGCTGCGGGGGCAGATGCGTCTTGCTGCTGCATGAACACATGATGCATTGATTCAAATTAATAAGCAGGCAAATACTTCCTTTGCCTCTCCCAGTGAATCTGTATTTGCATGATAGCCCCTCCTCATACCTTTTCTTCCTGAGTGGCACAGAGGGACAGGGAATGGGGGTTGCAGTCAGTTCATCATACTTTATCTCTGTTGCTCCTTCTTCCTCCTCGGAGGACTCCTCACACCCTTCCCCTACTCCAAGGTGGAGTCCCTCCCATGGCAGACAGTTCTCCACAAACTTCTCCAACTTGGGGTCTTCCCACAGGCTGCAGCTCTTCACAAACAGCTCCAGCATGGGTCCTTTCCACAGGGTGCAGTCTTCAAGAACAGATTGCTCCAGTGTGAGGCACCCCAGGGTCACAAGTCAGACCAACAAACCTACTCCAGCGTGGGCTCCTCTCTCCATAGGATCACAGGTCCTCCCAGGAGTCTGCTTCAACACAGGGTCTCCACAAGCTCACAGTCTGCTTCAGGCACATCCACCTTCTCTGGTGTGGGGTCCTCCATGGGCTGCAGGTTGAATCTGCACCCCATTAACCTCCATGGGTTGCAGGAAGACAGCCGGCCTCAACATGGTCTTTACCACAGGCTGCAGGGGAATCTCTGCTCTGGCACCTGGCACAACCCCTCCCCCTCCTTCTTCACTGACTTTGGTGTCTGCAGAGTTGTTTCTCTTCCATACCCTCACTCCTCTTTCCAGCTGTGATTGCTGTCAATGTTGCACAGGTTTTTTCCCCCATTCTTAAATATGCTAGCAGTGGGTCCATCTTGGATCCGGCTTGCATTGTCTCCATCAGACATCTGCTAGAATCTTCTAGCAGCTTCTCACAGAAGCCACCCCTGTAGCACCCCCACTACCTAAACCTTGCCATGCAAAACCAGTACAAATGAATCCTGTGCCAATTGTGTGACTGGGCCAAATTCTGACAGTTCTGATTTGGGCAGATCTGAATGGGAAATTTGTCTCCACAGACTTTGGAATTTTACACACAATAAATTCATGGTTTCTTCAATTTACAAATAAAGGTATCTGACTTTAAGGTGGCGACCTTTCACTTCGCCCATGGAGGGCATTTCTACAGCCATAAGCCCTGTATGTTTTCCAGTTAGATGGCTAAAATCATCTCTCAGAACTGCATTCCGTTTGCATTATCTTGAGACAAGTATTTTTGGAAAAGCTGAGAAGATCTAAGTGAATAAAGCTTTCTTAAAGATCTCTCGCACTCCATCTGCGCGCTTTCTCATCTCTTCAACAAGGATAGCAAACACTACAGAGGAAATTCTTTGTTGATGACAAAGGTGCAGGAGCTTTCCTACTTCCTGCATCTCCCCCATCATCCTCTATGGGTTGATCTTTACATCAGGTCTAATACATAAATTAGTCCCTTCAGCTCTGCTAACCTCACTCCCTCATTTCTGGGGAAAGACTTCAGTAGCTACAGCTGCCACATTTTGTATGTTTGGTTTTAAACCTCCAGCTAGATTAATATTTCCTAGAACCTCTCATAAGAAGTTAATTAATATTCTAAAATACTTGTGCAGTAAAAAGTGCTATCACTTATTTATATAAAAAATTTTCTTATCTGCCAAAGAATTCATAACTTTGTGCAAGCTGAAAAAATTTACACAAAGACAGGAAATGATTAATAAAATATCACTGAGAATAATTAAAATATATTTCCAATACTCAGAAAAAAAATGTTTGACCATTCTTAGATTTTGGAGGGTTTGTGGGTCATACCCTTTCCTATCCCAAAGATGACCTTTAAGTAGTATTTTCTTGAATTAGTACAATCACAGACAAGAATTTCATAACAGATAAGTATATTTTACTGAGTTTCCACTGATCATTCTTCTATGCCAATGAGCTAAATAGGATGAGAGAACATAATTTTCCTCAACTGAGCAACCACTAAGCTGAGTATTCCTTCTACTATATGAAAGTATTCAGTTAACAGTAAGACCCTATTAGATACAATTGTTATCACAAGAAATCTTAATACTTGGTGTCATCATGGCCAATATCAGAAAGTATCAGTTGCAGAAAATATAGAAGTAGTATATATTATTGCTAACTTCAGTTGCATCACTCTGGGACTAAAAGTTTGAGAAAAAAATGAAAATGTTTATTTAAGCACTTTTGGTTACCCTCTAGTATTTCTGTCCTCTCTTAAGACCACCAGGACTAGAATATCACTACATGAAAGCTGAGATTCTCCCATATATATAGCACATTTTGATATGACACTGCATCTAACATCTGTAAAAAAGACCAGAAATAAGGCAGAGTACATCATAGGATAAAATGCTGAATTTAAACTGAAAGAATATCCCCAGAGCAGAACCACATTCCTAGTTGCTAGGTCATACCCTTATCAAGACAAAAATGTCATTGGTTTTCAGGTGACAATTTCTTATGAAAACCAGAACCTGCCCCAGTCCTGGAATATACTAAAGAAATCCAGGGATGGCAATGAAAAGAATTAAATCTTGGCTCAGTTTCTTTCATAAATATCAATAGTAAATAAAAACCTCAAAATGCTGAGGCAAGCCTTTAAAGAAGTCACTGCTTTGAGCTTAGCAGAGGAGAGACAAGGTCCTATACTTTGAGAAGAAGCCTCCAGACCTCCTTTCAATAGAAGTACCAGGAAATGAAGATCCCTTCAGGTCTGCTGATGTTATCAGACCACCCCATGGTGCACATTCTGTCATTTTTGTCTGTGTTCACTGTCCACTTGTTGAATAGTATCTATAGAAGAGAGGGAATCACACAGTCCACCTCTCCTCACCTCACCATCCCACTCCCACTGCCTGGCACACTCACCTTTTCTTCTCTCCTACAGAATTCTATCTGCTTTTTATTCCCGTAATTCCACTTTACTTCTATTCACTTTTCCCCTTAGAGTGCTCCATTCCCAATTTTACTTTTGCCCATATAATATTTTGGAAAAATCTACATCAAGATTTGAAACCCAGTTCCTTCCAGATCCCTGGAACACTGTTCTCCCATTATGCAGATCAGAGATCTGCTGAAATATGGCCCCAGGAATTAAGCGTAGGCACAGGGGGAAGGACTGGTGGACACATGGATCTGGCCATGAAAAGCCTGGAAATTGAGATAGCTCCGCATTCATGCACCAGAGAACTAAAAAGTATTCTCATAAATATACATTTAGACATTATTTAGACAACAATTATGAGGATGAACATCTAAAATCCAAGCTCAACCTATATCCCACACCATCAATCCTACTACATGCTACCTTCTACATACTTCTATACTGGTGAAGGGACAAAGTTGTGATGCCTGGTCAGTGCTCTTCAGCTGAGAGCATTTTTCAGATTTGAGGTTTGCAAAATTGTCCACAAAAAAAACAATGTAATCAAAATGATCCACAGCATTCAACAACCTGTCATCATCCTGCCTCCAAACTTTTATTCAAAAGTCAACAGTAAAAAGACTCCCTCTTATTTAATTTTTCATCTATTTGCATCTAGAAACAGGAAGCAAAACACATAAACAGGAGGAGTCCATGCTGAGAGAAAAGTTCACTGTTTGAGATACCAGGTGAGTTCTGCTGTGTTCTTATTTTCTCTCTTGGTTTGTCATCACTGTCTGAGACAAATGAAAACGAGCAAGCATAAATTATAAGTTTCTGGAATATGGAACTACAAAAAGGAGCAATTTTTACTCTTCTAGTGGCTCATATTTTGCAAGTAATCTTGTTTTACATCAATTGTCATATTACTTACAGAATTTATGATACGAAATAAAACAACACATCACACATTATTTGATGCCTAATTCCAGTAATACTAAGAGATAATCATAACATTACCATGTGTGTCTCAGCATAATGACTTTTGGCTTGGACTATAACATAACTTCAGTTAGACAGAGATGCACAAAATGATGAAAATAAATCACGTGAGCAGCCGACAAAAGAGCTGCCAACCTACCTCACATGTACTCTGAAACAGATCTGTGATAAAATAACAGCTACTACAGTAACCAAAAGTAGATATATCTACTACCTGCTATAAAAAGAGGCGATCAAGCCTGAAAGTGTAAAGCAACAATGTACTACTTAGAGCTTCCCTTCCAAGGAAAATTTGGCATGAGGAATGAAAAAAGCATTCCTATATAGGGCTGGGTTTTAAAAACAGACCTTGAAACACACATGACACCATTTATACAAATTCAGTGTTATCACACCAGTAAAACCTGCGCTCAAAGGATGATACAGACATGGCAGGAGAACATTCATAACCTAGGGAGACAGTCAGCTATATACTGACTTCCCATGCCAAGCAGGAACACTTTAAAAATTGCTTCTTTTTTACCCCTGTCTTGTATGGCCAATCCTGATTTATATTGGCCTCCTGGAAATAAATGCAGGGAATAAACTCTGGAGCAAATACCAAATTTCTTTTCATCTGGATGTCCTGAAAATTGGTCTAAGATCCTACGTCAAAACTCTTAATTAAAATGATGCATTCTCAGTTAATTCTGGTTTCTGGCTACATAAAAACACTGACAACTGAACACATACCTGAGCAGCCTCCAACAGAGACACTACTGACTTCTCACTGTGAAAAATCTAGACTCTGTAACTTTATTAATTCTTGCAAGCATATGTACATGTAAACACACACACAGACAAAACTCTGTGAAAAAGCTGGAGGACAACGACTTATTAAATCTGTCATCACAAACCATGCTAGTTCATTCTTAAGCCATTCATGACTAAGAGAAGAAAAACAAATCAAATCCTAGTTCGATTACACAACCCACGTTTCAGCCAGAGATCTGGAATATGTTGGCTTCAAAGGTCAGGAATATAAACTGTGTTTTCAGAGGAGGATTCTACATCAGGATATTCATTTTGAAAAGATTAATTCACCTTACAGATTGCTAATTTTCCATCAGATACATAACTAATATCTTGAAAATAAACATATGACATAAATATAAAAACATAAACATTCAGCTCCTTTTACATGATAACAGTTGAATCTTTCTCAAGAAGAAAATCTCAATTTATAAAACATTTTTTAGCTTTGTTTAACTCAGTGGTGACAGAATAAGAGTGTGTTTATATTAAAAAACTAAACTTTCTGGCTTGTCTAGGTTACAAACTGGAACATCAATACTGAAAGTCCAGTCTCAGAACCACACATCTGTGAAATCTACGTGGAAAAGTAAGGAGATAAGAAGTGGTCCTAATGCTAGCATCTGTTGCTCAAAAATGAAATAAATCTGGATCACAGCTGAGGAAAATAGCTCAGACCCATTTCACATTATGGTAGATCTTCAGGGAATAAAAACCTGAAGGATTATTCTGGCTGAGTAAAGAAAGGAACTCAAATAAATTATACTAGAAGAAATCTGAGATGAAGATGTCTTATGAAGTAATTTACTATAGCCCAATTCAAATTTTAAATTCGGTCTAAAGTTATGGACTTTTTGGGCCTCCCTACTATACTCTATGTATCCTGGCATCCACAATGCCTGCATGCTGTGTTAATATGTAAAGTCTCAATAAGACACATAATACATAAGAATTTGGGGTTCTACTTCTATCTAATTAATGGATAAATTCTCTCAGACCTCTCAAGCAGCATCTTAATTTTTCCAGTTTATAGTCTAAATTTTATTAGTTTTTTGTTACTGTTGTAGTTTGTAACAATTTTACTTTATACATGCATGGCAATGGGCATTTACAGATCCACAGTAATAACAGACAATAATTTGATAAAGTTTATAGCTAAAGTTAGATATAAGTCCCTATCTGGATCTAAATTCACATGTTCCTCGAGATGAGAGATGCTACTGTTCTTGTGAATGGATGTTAGCTGGGTTTCACTGTTCCCTTCCTAACTTCTGTAACGTCTAAGTGGTGAAATAGAAAAAATATTTTCAAACTTTGTCACATATGAATTCACACTAAGGAAAAGAAGACTTTTATAATAACTTGTCACCAAGGGCTCTTCTGTCATCCTGGGAATTTTAAAGAAAAAAACAAACAAACCCTGGAAAATCTGTGGAAGTAAAACATATAGACACAAAAATACATAGGAAATTCCCTTAAATGATGTTATTTTAAAGACTGACAATTCCTACATTTGGTGTGGCAGAATCTTCACTGGAAAGCCCTAGATATGCATGAACAATCCCACACACAACTTTTCCCACTTTGGCTTTGTGGAGGTGCTGGTGAAGCATGCCTGCATTAGCACACAGAACTAAAAGTCAGAGTATCAAATTCTGTATATGGCTCTATCACACAGAGCTGTGTAACACCTGCTACACATTACAAATTCTTCTGGGTTTTCCTGTCTGTAAAAGAGGGGACTGTAATATTTTACTTGCAAAGAGTGATAAGATTCACCACAATTAGACAAAAATTACAGAGTCAATGGCACCATACACGAATAACGCCCTACTATTCCTTCTAATAAGTGTAAGTAGAAAAAAATTACATTGGGATCACATCTCTAAAGGACAACCTGGTGTTTATTACATGTAATTGCTAGCTTTGCAATATGTGAGGGATCCACGTGGATATCAAACATGTAAAAGCTCAGCAGGTTGGATCCTTCTTCCCTTTTCTACGTTTTTGAACATGATTTTTATTGAATACAATCTGCTCTGTTTGGAAGGTAAAAGCTAAGTGCTGCTGGGAAATAAAGATGAAAATCTTTATTGTCGCCTCTGCCAAGAAGAGAGATGGAGCTTCTTCTGGGCAGAACTTCCTGAAGAGCAATGCAGGTATTCAGTGGTGCTACGCCTCTTGCCCATTCAGGAAGTGCCTGAAGGAGCTATTCCACCAACATAAGAGAAACCCCAAACATTAAAATTCTGACTCCTTCACCAAATCAGTTACAGTCTCAGCAACAGCTGTCTGTATCCTTGTTAAGTTGAAGGGAATTTATTTTACCTGGATGTGTACAGAGCAAAAGGGAGGAAGTGTTGATTTAATACATTTTCTCCCACAGCACTTCTGACAAAAGTTCTGCATATTCTGAGGGTACCAGGATATACAAAACTTTCTGATTTTGTGTTCTCAAATAGAAAAGTACTATTATTAGAATGCTATAATTAGAATTATCACATCTGTAGCCCTTAATCAGAACACAACTTCTCTTGTGATTTCTTTAAGGGAAATTGTAGACCTTTTCCAGAAGTAGACATTTTCTAGACCTTCTAACTCAGGGCAGGGCTCCTCTATAGTCAGATACATCTTGTCTCTTCTCTCTCTTAACTTCAGCCTCTTCCTGCCATTATTTAAATATACCTAAATATCCTACCATTATTTAAGTATAATTAAGCAAAAGGAACATTCTTGTTCACTGACCCTCTTCATTGATTTTTTTTTATTTTCTTCACAGTTTCTCAAGGAATTGTTCAGCACATAAATAGAACTTTCTTAGAAATGTCAAAGAGAATTGTAGAAATAAATAAATTCTTACCAGTATTTTTATACTGTAATAAAAAATATAGCAACATAGTAAATTGCAACATCAGCAGTTATTCTAAACTAGGTTCATTAGAATTCTTTTCCCCCATAAAAACACTGCAATCAAAAAGCAATTTCAGCATTTTCTTTCTACCTTTCTAGCATCTTCCTACCTTAGTTTAAAAATGCTATTGTTCCCTTTAAGCACAGCCCCTAAAATCTTCATTTTCAGGTCTGTAAAATGCACATTAAACCAGCTGCTTACACAGTAAAATGTTCCAAGACCAGTGGATAAAAGACTACTATGGATCCATTAGTACTATAAAATTTACTGCCTGGCTCATTGCATCCTCCCTTGTTCATCCCATGAACATTCCTCACAAAAGTTTTAACTAACATTTAAATTACACTTAATGGCTTTGTTAACAGACACATTCCACCTGGCAGGATTTAGCCTAATTGAGTTTACCTACTAGCTGATGCACTTAAACCTCCTGTTCTGAGCACACTCTGTGAGCCTACAATGCCTCATTGTTTGGCTCCATATAGGTGATAATGAAACTGGCACTCAGTTCCCACTCCTGAATGGTTTCCATGAGACTCTGAAAAAGTTGTTTGCGGCTTCTGGTTTTATATAACTGTCTTAGTTTCAGCACGCATAAAGGCATGTTCTTGTCAAATACCTTATCTCCAGGAGTGTATTAATAACTAAACATGAGTCATGCTGGGCATCAGACATGTTTGTGTTTATACTGATATACAGTTAGGGCTTATTCTAAAAAACAACATTAAATCTGTTAGCTAAATGGTCAACCCATTACCCCATGACTTGGGCAGCACTTTATTTACTATGCAAGTGGCCTTGATGCACTTCTGTCTATACACAATCTAACACTACACTGGAAACTGAAGAGAGGATCACAAGTAGATTGTATTACCTGATAGAAATCTTGCCTTGACCAGCTAAACTTTAAATTAAGACTTTAAAACTCTGTTATCAGTGCTTAATAATCCAGACTGCAAACCACTGAGGTTTCTGACCCCAGTCCAGCAAAATACTGAATCACATGCTTAACCTTAAGGACACAAATAGTCCCATAGATTTCTTCAGAATTAAGTAAGTGGTTTAACGCCTACCTCTATCAGGAGCAGTGTTCAGCACTTTGCAAGCTCAGTCACCAAAGGCAGCTTATAAGCACTGAGCAAGGGGTACAATGACTGAGTGTACATCTACTGTAATAGCAAGTAACTACAACAGTATTTATGTGAGATGTGAGTAAAAGGTAATATTTTTTTAAATGCAGCTTAGTCAGAACTTGACTATTTGATCAAGGAAAAAAACAAGGAGTCTTGTCCCAGAAAGCCAAAATAAGAGAAACAAATGTTCTGAAACCACTTAAAATATAGATGTATACTTCACTGCAAAATAGCAGAGATAATCACAAATTTACACTGTCCCTGTCAACAGATAGAAACTGCATGTGTGGCCCCAGTACATTGAACTGCAGCTATTGCAATATTCTGGACAATCGCCGATACTTTATTGCTTTTCTTAGCTACATTTATATGGTGGAAGTATTAAGAAATGCAAAGCAGCTTCTATGAACATATTCACCCACACACAAAAATCTTTGCCAGATATTTCTACGGGTGATGAAATAAAATAAACCTTCACCAACTTATTTTAATCTACTCTGTTTGATACGATATCTTACCACAAAAAAGAGATACAATGAGGCTCTTCTAATAAAGAAATATCTGCAACTGTGAACAGTTTGTCTATCATCAGGCCGTCAGGTCAAAAGGACCCTATTCTTCCATATTCTTTGTAGTTTCTTCTTTTAATATGAAATTATTAAATTAATCCCAAGTATAAACTCATGTCTTCTGATGCTTAAAACAGGATTTTAAGCCTTTAAGACTAATAGTGTATCTCAGAATAACGTAGGCAGACATCTACCTCATGTTCAGAGTGCCTGAAAACACTAGCATGTCTCTTCCTGTCTCAAAATGTACCTCCATGACTGTAGTCTTGTTTTGCAAAATATTCTGGACAGGACAAGGGACATTACTCCCACCTGAGGTCTCCCGAAAACCAGTGAATAGATCACCTGGTACCTAAATCCAATAGTTGAACTAAAGGCATGTTAGATGATAGGATTAGGCTCCTTGCAAAGTCATGATAGTGACTGACAGCACTGTGCTAACTAGCTGGATGAGAAAGTATTCACACGGAATGTGGAACATTCAGGATCAAATCACTCATGTCTGAATTCATGTTGGAATTCAGTCTCAGACTTGTGTCTGTATTGAGGACTCCTAACTTTCAGGCATCCCCTTCAGGAATAACTCAATCCTATCTTTCAGCCTTCTTCCCTAAAGCTCTTCTCATCCACAAAGCAGAATAGTTAGATTTTAGTCAGGATAGGGAGGAGAACTTGGGTCACCTCTCTTGCAGACTAATCTCTGTAACTGGGCTGAGTAGCCACTCTACCTACATTCAATGAACATCTTAGGTATCAAATAAAATTAATACCTTCAACAGTACATACTGGTGTGTGTGTTGGGCAGTAGGTCCCCAACTGTCACATGCCATGCCAAGACAAGGGATGCCCTTGAAGGGCTGCAGCGCATGAGCAATCCACACTTGGCCACAGGCACCCCTGAGGGACTGCAGTGCACAGGCAACCTACACAAGGTCAGGGCTACTAAAAGAGCAGCAGGAGAAGACCAGTTAGATGCTCAAAGCTGCAGACCAAAATCTGCACACACAACACCAGCCTCCATCAACACTTCTTGCCTCACTGGAGGATTTTGTAGAGACCAAGTGTAACTCTCAATGAAAATGAGAGAACCTGAGCCTGGAGAAGGGGGAAGATAGGTGTTTCTTTGTTCAATTATGTTCTTTTTTTCTTAATACACAAAACATTGATCAAGAGTTTCTGTCAATGGGCAATAAATTAAGTACAAATTCCCCATCTGTTTTGCCCATGGTGCCCACCTGAGCAAAAATACCCAATTCCTCCACAATTGTAGGTCCAGTCCCAACCTATCTCCATGAATCACCATCTCTTGAAAGGAGACCACCAAACTAATCATCATTAACACAGAAGCACTGATGCACTCATTCCTGTCCATATTTGTGAGTCGAGAAGTATTAGACTCAACATACCCCTGTAATAGAGATGTATAAGACATGTAGGTTCACTGTGGTGTCCCACTCAGGGTTTCCACACCATTGGCAACAACAGGATAAAAGTGATGTGCTGCCAGAAACATCTGCAAGGCAGGCAGGGCCACAGTATCTGAAATAGTCTATCTCAGATTCATGCATCTATATCCCACCTTCTCTCGCCGAAAATACCTTAATGTTGAGTGCCTTTAGCTTTTCTTGGCTTATAAAACTATTCAGGATTCTGTATGAGATTCTCTAATTATGACTTTCTCAGCCAATTTTAACCTTTATCAGGCTTTTTTTTCTACAAAACAGGAGTCGTTTATGTTTACTAATCTGGTAGTGAAAATCGTGGCCTGTTTGTTTCATACTGCAGGCAGTATCTTTCTTAAAAAAACACCTTAGCATATCAAAATTAAAAAAAAATCCAACTAACTAAATAAACCAGTCAGACAAATAGCTTTTTTTTTAATTGTTAAGAAAGTTTAAAGTCACTGAGACCAAGAAGCAGTGCCCACCCCTGATTTTTTGGGTGCATAAAATGACTAACTCCTTTTATGCAAAAAAACAGGCATCTATCTGTTCTTGCATCTATAGCTCAATAAAATGTGTAAGCAGGGCAGCTTAAAACCCCCTGTGAAATACAGCATGAAGTTGTGAAAATCAACATGCTACTCCACTTCTTGCAGTAATTTCAACTGCAGATTTTCAAAGCCTAGCTGTATTATAATAAACAAACCAGCTGAAATATGTAATACCAAAACCATACAAGTCTGACCTGACTGTGCAGACAGTAAGCAGGAACATAGCCCGTCTTAACGTGTATTAAAAATTCTTGGCACTTGTCACCCTAATGCAAACAATCTGCAATGAAAAAATATCAGTACAAGCAATCCTCCAAGTCTCATTTGAGATTCCCTTCTCTGCCCCACTATCAGGCTTCCCAGCTTCTTGTGCTGAAATGTATAGTTATTTATGTAGGTCTGAGACAAGGAAGAAAACAAAACCCTCTCACTGAGAATATTTTAAAGCAGTCTTTCAGAAGTTTTATGCAAACTCTGCACCAGCTTCCTTTGAACAACAATACTCGTTATGTGCCTCTGCAGCTATACACATGCTTTTGTAAAACTCTGATGACTTCTAAGGAACAACGGTAACAAACAAATTTGGGATTAGAATTTGAGCTGTCATTTTAATAAATGAAATGGCCAGGCAGTCAAATTGCCCTCGCTTGAATTTGCTAAAAGAAAACAGAATAACAGTCCCCAGAAGAAAATTTTCGTTTATATACATCTTTTATTTCATCTAGGGGGTAATTTTAGCAATGTACCTTCTCCTTAAAAATCCACAGCTCAATGGCTCTGAGAACTATAATAATGCCAAAAATGCTTTTATATTTAAAGCTTAATTATGGATCTTATTTCTATCTTCTTATGCTAGACAAAACATGGTGGTCAGTGGGAGTTCTCTACATCTATGTCACCTCTCCAAAGAGCACACAACCAAACAAAGATATACTGCCAAACAGATTTGAAATAGTATTTTAAACATTTATATAATTGGAACTGTAAAGAAAACTTTACCTATCTAAAATACAGTTTCTGTAATTGGCAGTATGTTTTAGGAATGTTGTTTGCATCCTCAGGGTTGAAAATAACCTCATTATAATCTCATTAAGGCAATAATTAACTGGCAATTCAAGTTCACTCAAAATGGGTTTTTTGCTGGCTATGCAGCAAATGCTACACTGAAGGCTGTTTCAGAAGTCAATATTCCAGGTTTTTCAGTTACATCCATTTAACTGATAATTAAGATGCAACTTTCTCTTCAAATTCACTTAAAGCAATTTATCAAGTTATAAAACCAGTATAATTTTATTCTGTAACTTTTTTATTCTCTGATTTTATGTGACTAATAATCCAACTAGCTCTGCTTCCCATAGGCAGGTGGATCAAATGACCTGTTGTAGCCTCATCCAAGCTAAATTATTCTATGATTCAATAATGTTATCTTCCCCGGATGAAAACTGGGATCAGAGACAGGATTCACTAAAATATTCTGCATCTGTTCACAGTACGTTTATGCATAATTTATCATTATATCATAAAACATAGTAGACAATCAATTTTGCAAACTAAACACAGTTATTCTTGCAGTAAATGCAGATGGCACGTGTTGCAGATTGGGCTGGAGAGTACTCTTCTGTTGATTCTGCTTGTATGTAACAGTTTTTAAAATTAAATTAATTGAAATCACATTCTGTATTGAGTGGGTTTTTTTCATGGCAATCCCTGGAAATATCATATTTATATATGACATGTATATTATATAGGACCTTTTAAAAAGTCTCATGTCTGAAACTGACTCTTTCCTCGCACTTGTTTGGGGATAGAACTCTGTAAGACAATTGTCACGGTTTAGGGTCAGGGCAGCCCCTTAGACCTATAACAGATGATCTCTGTAAACCCCCCTCCCTCCCCAAAGGGGAAGAGGAAAGGAATAAGGGAGAGACTTAGCGATTAGAAAAGGAAACTAGAACAGCTTTAATGATAATGAAATTAATAATTATAAAATGGAATATATACAAATATATACAAGACCAGTATGGAACCCAACACCCCTGATGGT
>WTSP01009106.1:228455-257211 GCA_025331215.1 Actenoides lindsayi
AGTTAATTAAAAGAACTGAGCTGAAAAGTAAAATTACTGAACAGAATTAGTTCTGTTTTCACTCAAACCAGGACAACAATATAACAAATGTTACTACCTTGTAGCTTTCTGACATTAGTTTTTCCCTAACATCAAATCATGAGGTATTAAAATGTCTAACACACATATATAGTAAACAGTGAAATAAACCTGGCAACTTTCAAGCATGTCTGACTTTTATCTTGACCAATACATTTTTCTTGATGCTTCTTCAAAACTTCATCAAGTGAAATATAACCTATTTCTTCTACAATAGGGAAGTTACCATTGACATGGAGAATATTTAAAGTGAAAAGAGAAAATTACATAATATTGCAGGAATAGTTTCATGTCAGCAAAAAATTAAATTTGGCTCAAACACAGAACATTGATTTGACTGCTGGAAGTTGTTTCATAAATGAAACACTTCCCTAAGAAACATTTAAGGTTGCAACACCCAGAAAGTCCCAGAACTCCCAGGAAAACTGTTGCTAACATCACACAATGACTAAGCTTTCTAAAAATGGTCTCAAAAGAATGAAGGTCAAAAGGAACAGAAAGAAGACACAAATATATGATATGGTTTGCCTTTCCTCATTAATCAGTACAGCTATACAGGTCCTTGGCAGATACATGCCCTGTTCCTTATACCTCACCAAATCAGGACAAGTTACAGCTACAATGCTTTCACATGGCTTTCCAATATCCTGTCCAAATTGTAATCCTTGCACTGTGTGACCTCTCAGGAAATCTCCATTCTGTTCACCAAGTATACTCACTCTCACCCCCTCTTCTGCATTTTTCCTGGTTCTTCTGCCAGGAAACCAATGCTTTTCCATGACCCAGCAGCTGGATTTAGAGGAAGATCAGTTCAAATCTAGCACTGTTTATAAGAACAAATAGCAATCTTTATGCATTCAAAAACAATCTCTTGTAGCCTCTTAACCTTCTCCCAAAATTCTAAATTGCATTTCTCCTCAGTGAGGCCAACTTAACAAAACATGACCAAGTCATGTCAATGATATTATAAAGGCAAGAACACGACAGGAATTTTGAAAAAAAATTAGAACTAGAATGATATTTTCAAAATGCTTAAATGTTTATTTTAATCTGAATACTGACCAAATTTCCCAGGGAAGTCTAAGACTGAAATGACATGAGGTGTACAAAGTCATCGCAAGTTTGCTTTCTTTCTGGTGACATTGGGAATTGTCTCAAAATTCCCAGGAATGAATGAGCTTTGCATGGAGAATTTCTCAAAGATAGTGCTGAAAGCAGTCATGGGAGGAAGACTAGGCCTGAGGCTAAATAGGATCACTTTTGCAACTTAGTAGATGTATAAGGGTGTCATTTTTATGTCTCATCCATCTTTCCAATCTGTAGACTGATGAAAACGATAGATCATCCACATCATTTTAGTTTTTGGCGCCTGTGATTATCAAGTACAACAAATTCACAGTCTCAGCTGAGACCTCCAGGACCTACTGAAATACACATAAGTCACACACAAGCTAAGAAAAAGGTGCTATTAACTGCCCATGTAAAAATTAAATTATTGTGCTGTGGTAATCATTTACTGAAGGAAATTGCTAAGATAAATTTCTTCATGTCCTTTGAGGATTGTCAAAGTTTGAATTACTTCCTGAAATTAACATTCTCCAGCATTTCACACTTCTTTCATTCCAGAATTAGGCCAATATTAACTATTTTGGCTGAAATTTTGGATGCTTGCTTCAGCATGATTAAATTATTACCTTCTGAAAGACTCTGATGTCTGCAAAACTTCATTCAAATAAGGCCAGTCTAGCCTCTGAAAAATATTAATTCTCTAATGCTGAAGAGAGGATTGCAGTAATAAAACAGATGCTTTGATGAGGATTGTTTGCTCTGGGCATGCTCAGTCCCCACAGAGCATTCACCTTTTAGCTGAATTACTGCACAGGCCAGTAAACTCTATTTCAAGTTTTAATTTGCTGTCTTTCCCACACTTGCAGTCAGTTACCACTGGGGGGTGAGGACAAGCAAACCAAAGACAACTAAGTTTTCATAATATATTCTCAAATCCTGCCAATCATAAAGCAAATGAGACTTTATATGCCTTCTTCCTCTGAGGTTTAAACCCATTTTCCTGTTTTTTAACAATCTTCTCCAGGATGAGATGGACTGTGCCAAATTTCAGGAACGCCAAGATTTCTCTTTCAGCAGGATATTGTGGGTGCAGGGGTGGAGATGGTGATATAGTGTCAAAATTCAAATATATAACAGAGTTGTGGTAGAACTTCAGCTACTGAGCAATTACTGTCATTCCTTAGTAACCCACTTTCCTGCCATTGCTATGCCATTAATGTTCTGGAATATTAATTAGTGGCTTTGAGGTCATCTCCAGCACCTCAACTATGTAAAGATTCCTCAAAATTTGGAAAGAAGAAACAGGAACCTTGTAAGATCGTAGGGCTAGCTGAAGAAATAGATGTGTTTTGATGCAACCACATCTGGGAAAGGAAAAAAAAAAAGGAGAAAAAAAAGTATTATATTATCTGCACTCAGAATGTCTAAATTGTTACCAAGGACTTCATCAAAAGGTATATTTCTCTCTCAAGGGAAGGGGGTCAGAAAGGTGTTGTCTCTTGTAAAAAGACCATAACATTCTCCATTCCACTGTGTGATCTTCAGGACAAGTATCAGATGAAGTAGAAATAGAAAAGAACATCCTTCAGACAGCTAGAGATCTGCAGCACAGAGAAGGATGTGAGGTCTTTGTGAACAATCCTTTGTGGCAACACTGGAAGTGCAGTCCCTACGTCTGCCTCTACCTTTTGGGCCTTAGTGGACCTGTATTTTTCTTCGTAAAGGCTTGGTATACTCCTGAGAACTTCCCAAAGATGCCTCTTCAAGCACCTATTAATGGTGCATTGTCACTCTTAGTTTGTGACATCTTCAGAGACCAGAATTACTCTGAGCCAGTTTTCTACTAGCTGCTGCCTCCTACAAGAGGATGAGCTCCAAACACTGTGTCTCCACTAGTTCAGCTATTCATCCAGAAATCTGAGTTCTGTCTTTGGTAACTCTGTCAGAGGTTGCTTACCATTCAAGTCCCAGGCTGGGATCAGGCATTTGACTTCCTTACACTATTTTTGATGGACATGAAAGACCAGTGTCTGATTTTTTAAAAAGTTTTAAGTTGGAGGGGTGGGGGGTTAATTTTTTTTTTTATATATGACTGAAAGATTACCTGCTAAATAAACCAGAACAATGTAAGTATGGAAGAAAGGTCTTACCTGCTGCTGTATGGAAGTACTACTTACCCTAAAAGGATGGTAATGTGGAGGCAACTAATGAATGAGCTGTACTGTGATAAACCATTAAGAATGTCAGGGTAAAAAGATTAAGGATAAATTCTGTCTCTCATATCTCTGACTATGATTTTGAAACCTTTTTAAAAAATATTGTATAAACACTATATGTTTTTACTTTTACCCTGAAAAGTACCTTAAGCAACAAGGAACAGATACCTAAGTATTGCTACTTACTTTATTAAAGAAACTACTGTTTTGAAAAACATAGTTCACCTGTAATTTTCTGTATTAGAGGAATGGCCTACCACCATCTCCCAGTGTTTTCCAGTTGTATGCACAACAGTATACACAGACTCAAGGGCAATGAGAGTGGTTTACACTACACTACATTGAGCTGGAGTCAACTCCATCTAGTCTTTTTTTCCTTCTTTTATTTTTTAATCTTTTTGGCATCTTATCTACCGCACTTACATCTATGCTCTATGATAAACTCTATGTTGCTAATGTTACTTTTGATCTTCCATTCAGCCTAGGGGGCTTAAGATGAAATCAAAGTTGGGGTATGTAACACCCACTTACAGGAAAAGCATGTGTAATGGCATTATATAGATACTATTTACCTATTTTTAAAATCATTTAAGTAACAAAAATAAGACTCTTGGTTTTTTCATCCCAATCTTTAATTAAAAATAATTTAACAGCTTGTTCTCTATAATCCAGAAGAATAAATTCAACCAGGACACTAAATCTACATGCTCACTTTAAGTCTGAAGTAACCTTTTCAGAATAGTAATAAATTGAATTTATAATTTTAAAAAAAAAATTATACATATATATATATGCGCATGACAAAGATGGCTTCAGCACTTTCTGGAGCCAAACTATACATGGATATTTAGAAAAAATAAATAATACTCCTTCTCAAAGGGAATACTTCTAATCATTCTATTTACTCAGCCATAGCTTATCTGATTTAATTTGATGAGATCTGAAAATTATTTCACTCTAGCATAATCTCAGCTGCTGAGTTACATATTAGATATTCTTCTGACAGGTGTAAACACTTTGATTTCATGACAATTATGTAAAGCAATCTGTTGTGCTATAGCATTGTAAAGTTAAATTCACTTTTCACCGAAATTCATGGGAACATAGCATGAGTACTACAAGAGAATACTACACAATTACAATTCTTCAGAGTTAGGAAATACTAATGTGGTTAAAAAAACAATCAAAATCTGGGACAAATTATTAACTGTAGTAACCTCTGGCACCTGTATAACAAGAAATGGCTGGAACCATGTACACTGATTTAAAGTATAAAAAGGAATAACCGTTTCTCAGCAGAAAGCTACAGATGAGAGATTGTGACTAATTCAATCCATAAAAATGCACAACTGAAATCACCTCCAGGTGAGAGGATAAGTTGGCATCTGGCTGGAAATGAAAGGAATAACAGTTTTGAGCTTTTCTATCTATTATTGAACACTTGCATAGCAGTGATAAAACTGTACTGAGGTTATCTCAGGGCAAATTAGTAAAACATGTACAAACATGCTTTGTTTTTAGCATGGAGTTAAACCACTGTTTCAATGAAGGAACTTGCATATAATATACTCTTACCAGAGACAGTGATCTGAACACAGACTCTGGTCCCTATTAAGACTGAATTTTAAATTATATAAAGGGCATATACTGCTGCTGCAAACTAAGTTTGCAACATCTCCTCACACCCTGTATCTTACATTTTAAAAATCTGTTAAAAATGAAAGGTTTCACTGATAAGCCACCAGCCTGCATCAAAAGCCTGGAAGGAACTGCTTTTGTAACCACTGTTTTGACTCAAATTCTGGCAGGAGGATGCAGCATCATATTTTTCAACCACTTTTTTTGTTTTGTTTTCTTTTTCACTGAAGTATTTGAAATAAAAATTGTCCTGATGAAAAACTGAAACACAGGTTATAAAGGAACAGGATGACCCACCTAAAGAGTCTTTTGAGTATTTCAGTTTACACCTCAGCGCTAAGCATAACAAGCAAGGCATACAGCTTTCTAGAAGGCATTACTGTAGGGAAGCTGCCTCAAGGGGCAAGAACAATCCTTTATCTACTTACAGAATTAGATCATGTGCCAGAAGGTTGAAAAGAGTTGGAGGAAGACTAGGATTATCTGTTCAATGTTCTGCATCATTAACTGAATTATTTACTATGGAACAGATCCACAAAGGGGGTTTAGCATCATTGTCACATTTACCTTTCCACCATCTCAGGGAACTCATAGCTGTGAACAAGGCAATTCAATTCATGTTTCAAGGTGTGCAAAGTTAAGCAACTAAAAATGAGTTCCACAAAAGCAGCACATCATTTGTAAGGCATTTAAATGAAGAAGGCAATGCTTCCTTAAGCTGTAACCCTTCTCCAAAACAGAGGCGCCTTTTTTTTTTTCTTTTCTAAAAGAAGAACAGAATTCACAGTTTTCCAAGACTTTTCTTGGAACTACGAGGTGTTTTTTTTCTTGGAATTAAAATATACGTTAATGGTTTCTCACAAACCACAGCTAGAAGAGGCAGCAGAGTAGCATGGGAGATTTTTTTTCCAGTGTTTGCACTTTGGGTGTCAAAGTTTGGCTTACCTACGGAATACGATGCATAAATTGCAAGGTTTCAGTGATTCTCACAGTCCTGAATGAATTGGCCTGTTTTAAGGGAGAAAGACTAAACTGAGCACACTCAAAACAAGGACAGTGGAAAAAATGGGTCCAATTTTACCATTTTTACTATCACTTTTTAAAGCAAAACCAGTGTAGCAGGTAACTTGTCTAAATGTTTGGAAGGGAAAGTAACTGTAAATTAAATGGTCTTCAGTAAGTGCACATTTTAGAAAAGTATCTTTTTAACATTTTCTAATCAATGAATTATTATCAATTGCTTTTCATGGCAGGCTGATTCTGGATCGGGAACAAGAATGTAGCTCTCAGTTACAATCAGACAATCTCCTTTGTCAGTACATCAGATGTAATTTTTAAAATATGTAACCTTCAGATACCTGAATAGAAGTGTCTTAGTAGCAACCCTCTCAAATTAAGACTTGATAGATTATGGCTAGAGAGGACATGGAATTATGCTGAAAAATAGCCAAAGACTCTCGCTCCTCCTTCTGCGTAGTCTGTGTAACTTCTACTGTGTGTGATGAATCATCTCAACTAGGAGTCTGGAACTTGCAAGAAAACAAATCACTAAACAAACTAAGGGCTGCAACTGTGTTATCTTTAAGATGAGACATGGTGCGTAACTAGCTTGAGTGGCTGGAATAATTATGTCCTGCCACTCAACTACATATTTCCTGCAGCACTTCCTTCTATCAGTCAGTGGAGTCTGGCAGAGATCAAAATCAGGTCACCTTCAGCTATGCCAATCCTGGCCAGCTTGAGCAAGGAGTGATAAATTGCCAAAGGAAACTCAAAGATATCACATATGTCTCTCCCTAATCAGAGCAACAAACATCCTCTTCACTATCATAATTTCTTCACAGACTGAGAATACAATGATACAGTAAATGACACAACTTTGGAATATGTGTCAGCTAGGGAGAATGGAGACTGTGGGGACACCTAGGCACATGCTTTGACAGCATTTTCCCTTAAGCACTTCATCCTTGTCGTCTTTGCCAATGTCAGCGTATACAAACAGTACCTTTATGGGGAGCTCTATTTGGTCAGCCCTCTTTAATATAGAGATGCCTGAAAATACACCTACATTATAACATGGCAAAATACCATCTTGGAGAAAGACAATAGACTTAATTCTTCAGGTTATTTAGTCTTTGATACCTCCCTCAAACTCACAACTACATTTTCATTTAAGATAGTTCTGAGATACACCAAGTGTTACTAAGTCAGAGGTGGTGAGCTGACAAGAGATGTACAAGAGAATCCAGCTGTAATCCTGCATGAAACATTCTGACTATGGCCTTTGATTGTAGATGTTAACCTTTATGTCTGTGTTCCTCGCCCCAATTCTTGCAAGATACCATGTCCTCCTTATATCCTGGAAGCAGAATGAATAACCTTTAGACTAAACAGATTTTGTTGGACTATCTAAAAATATGATCAAGTCTTGCTAGAAATTCTTTCAAGAATTTAATTATCCCAGTTACCCCAAAGTTAAGGCCCTGTAACTAGATGTTATTTATGGCAGGTACTATCACTGTCTGGAGATTTGCACGTTGTATCTTTTGCATATTTCACAACAAAAGGGATACAATCCAATCATGGAGCAAGCATGATCCAACACTGCTGTTTAAGGCATCTTACTTGAAGTAGAAATTTGTGCTGTAATCCTTTGGCATGGAAATCAGTCATCCCAGAGTCCTTATCTCCTCCCATCTCTTTAAGCAGCTGTGCCTACAGCCTCTCATGTGGTCACTCATTTCATGGGGCAGGAAAGATGGATTTAGAGTAGATAGTTCTTTTTCACAGGGAAAGACTGAAAGGATAAGTCACTGGTAGTTTGCAATGAGGACAAAACAAAGAGTACAATAATTTTATACAAGACAACACTTGTACACGAGATTAATAAGCATACCATGACATTAAATGACTCCCATACAAAACTTATGTATCCCACAACATTGTGATTTGCAATGTTACGTAAGGCTGCGTACACAGCCGTGGTGTGCTTAGGGTCATTTCAGTGAAAGATATAAGAGAAATACAAAACAATATTGAGTATTAGTCAGTTTAAAATCCAATCTTTTTCATGGATCCCCTCAGATATATGAAATTACTAACAATTTCATTAGTTTGTGACTAACTAGCCATCTAACACAAATCTAACACTACCATCTAACCTTAGAGTTGAAATACTACAAAACTGATGGTCTTTCCAGATATCTTTCCTGTTGCCTAAATATCTGATCAAATAAAGACACAAAAATTGTAAGATCAGAGGGGGAAAAAAAATTTATTATAAATGTAAATAGCTATTCACATCCAGATTCTCCCTCTCAGCTGCTTACACAGAATAGAATTCAATGGCAGCATCTGAGACACTGGACTGGTTTGGAAAGGGTTTAAAAGGTGACTGGATTTTTAACTTAATCTCCCACTTTCTGGATTGTACTAATACTTGAATAGATACAATCTATAAATTCTGCAAATTTCAGTGTCAGAAAATATCACCAGCTAGAGCTTTTATTAGTGACCTAATGATGTTATCTTCCTCTCTTTTTTTCTGATAATGAAGTAGAAAAGAAACCATGTTATATCTGACCACATGATGTGTTTCAGATACCAAACTGTCTTTGAACTGAAATAGAGTCAAAACAATTTGTGCTCATTTCAACAGGGCAACTTATGTTCCTTTTACCAAGACAGGTGAAAAATTCCTTGAAGCTTTCAAACAGTAAGAAATGTTTTGCATTGGTGTGTGAAAGTAAAAGCAGCCAAGGTTTCAACCCATTCATATTACGTATTGTTTTATTCCTATTTTCATGCATGCAGGTTTCTCCATCACAGAAAACATGACATGATAAAAACCAACAGTGACTGAAATAAACTGTAAGCATGGGACACTTTTGTGCTGTGAATTTGTTTGTTTCGTGAGCTGAAGTCTAATGAAGAAGCGTATTAGAAATGAGTCACTATAAAAGTGAGAAGTTCAGCTTCTATGTGTGATTCATTCCAAAAGAAGCTGGATGCCTGTATATGCCAAGGTCTCCTTTGAGAAAATAATGTATTTTGTGATTTATATCGTTTCTCTATGTGAGTATTGGGCAACAGTTTAATCACAAACAGATCAGTTTTACAGACTTCAATTTATTAATAAAACATTAATAGGTGAAAATATGCAATGCAGAAAGCTGTCCACCACAGCACTTAACTTGAAACAGGAATGTAAGATTATCAAGTACTCACATGATTTGAGCAATACTGCTCCTTTTCAAGTGTATCTGAGTTATGACTGCTGGGAGCATCTGTTTACTCAAATACAGTGCTTGGTAACCTTAGCAATAGCTTATTTATTTAATGCCCCACAGGTCAGCCCCTCCAATTTGTCAAACTAAGGGGAGTTCCTTAAACAGTAGTAGAGTCCCATAAATTAAAAATGATGTATATTGTTGGGTCTTGAATGATGCTATGTATGTTTGATAATAAAGAACGTCAGTTTCTAAAATGCTGTTAATCTGGGAGATTTCAGCAGCACTTAATGAAAATACAAAACAAAAACAAAACAAAACGCCCTTGGAAACAAAATTAATTAGTCTGCTTGCTTAACTGATTGATCTAGGAAATTCTTGCCAAACAGTCATGTATTACCATCTCTTCCAAATTTCAAGAGTTTTTAATTTTTTTTTATATTACGCCATAAAATGACAAAGCACAGCATTATGCTGGCTATCCCATCAACAGAAGTGTGTTTCAGGAACCACTAAATTTAAAAATGTTGCATGGCAATTTGCCCTTGACCTGTATCACTGAGAAAGTCAAGCACACACACATGACTGAAAGGCCTGGCAGTAAAAGAAATGTTGGGTAACATCTCAAAGGCAGCTGTCACGATGCCTGAGACACCTAAAACTTCCTTCTCTTTTGAGACACCTTCTAAAGTGCTTGCACACTAGTAACCCCTGAAGTTTTCTATCTTTCATCCACACACTGAGGGAAAAAAAACAGTTTATTGATTTAGCTTGCTTTCCTAATCAGAGAACTGTTCTCCCTTTCCCTACAGTTATCATCTGACTTCTGCTTCCTTTTATGGCTTCAAAGTTTTCTTTATAATACCAGTTTCAGAACCTCCTATGGTTTGGAAAATAGCAGTGCAAATGAGGCACATCTATTTCAATTATAAAAAACTCAGCCGTCAGTTAATGATAGCTTGCAGAAAGGCTGTCACCTGCAAGGGGCATCCTCCAGCAGCAACATCTGATGGCAGCAGCACTGTTATTCTGCTGCCAGCTTGAGGGTCTAGTGAGCAGAGGGGCAGCACAGGCTGGCATGGGGAGGGAAGAGGTGGCAAAAGAGTATGGACAAGGGTGCTGGCAGATGGGATGAGAGTGAGGTGCTTCAGTCCCACTTGCCTAAACTGCACATCTCTCCTAACAGATGACATGATTCCTCCGTTCAAGACTTCTGAGGCAAGAAGCAGAAACAATACTGGATGGATGGATGGATGGATGGATGGATGGATGGATGGATGGATAGCTTAGCATGCAGACAGCAGAACAAGCTGTGGTAGATGTCTGTACCATGAGAAGAAAACCCAGGTTGCTAATACCACCATGCTCCTCACAGACCTGCACCCCCTGCACAAGCCCTAGAAGAGCATTTCTCAGCACTCTTCACAGGCTTCAGCCAGTGGACGCCACTACAGTGGAGGCCAACTAGGGAGGGAAGACCTATACAGAAGCATAGCTTCCAACTGCAGCTTCTGCTGCTGCAATAGTTCCTCCACTACACCCTGCTCTGGCAGACAAGAGACAGGAGGCATTTCTTTCACTCCCCTTCCCTACAAGATCCAGGAAAAGCTCAACTGAATGATTCTGCTCAAGGGCTCATGGAAAGGCAGAACCAGAAAGCTGAAAGCTCTCTCATTTATCAAGGCTTCTAAGACCCTTTTACTGTGACTTACAACTGCATTTCTGCTATTAACCTACTCAGATTTGGCCCAGACACACTCCTGAATACAGTGCTTTCCTTTCAATGCTCTGGACATTTTCATCCCGTGTGGGAACTGACATTGCAAAGGTGGATAGTTGCTGAAAGTCATCTGTATGCAAACTGGCAAGAAAGGTCAACATTAAAATTGGTTGTGAAACCCAGGGCAAGAATTTGGAAGTCAGATTAAACTGAGCTGGGTGGTTCAGAGAGAGGTGATGCATGACCAGAACAAATCAGATGGTAGTTACCAGGCAAGGGTTGGGATCAGAACAGGGACTTGGGTTTGCATAAGAGATCTACAATATGACAACAATGAGAATGAGACTGAAATAAAGAAACTGGGAAGTAGATACTGGGACTGGACAAGGAGTCAGAGCTGGGGAGAGACAGAAGGAGATGAGCAGCAGAATTAAAGCTAGCAAAATCTGGACAGAAGCAAACATCTTCCCAAGGATGCTCCTATACAAGATACAGATTGGAATCCTGGCCTCTGAATACCACAGTTTCTCCGATTTCTGAACATACTGCTCAAGAAAAAAAAAAAAAAAAAGTCTGTAAACAGCGTAGTATCAAGATGATGGCATATGATGTTTCTGTACTTACACTCTGCTTTACAAAGAACCTACTTTCAACCATTCCTGTCAGATGAGGACTATGTCCACCTGTAGGAGAAATGAAAGCACATGCTACATTCTCAAACACTGTGCCCAAAATGACTAGAAACTTCTGATCTTAATGCTTCTACATTTCAATTTCCTTTTTCTAATAATACCCTTCTACCTTTGAGATACTGTGAAAAAAAATGAGGCGTTCAAAGTTAGAGTCCATCTTAAAGATCTTTTCCAACATAAACAATTCTGATTCCCTGATTCCATGGCTATATTTGTGGACATCACAAGAAATCCACTCTGAAAACAAACACTCAGTACAGAGAACAGGATTTCAATAGTGTACACTAAAATAACATGGGGTCATTCCTTCAACTGAACAGTAAGAACAAAATTAAGAATAAACTCTTGTTAAAAGAAGGCCACTTAGGTGCTACTGTGAATGAGACACAAAGTGGGTGGAGAAAACAGCCCGTTCGCACATGATTAAAAATAACATGCATGAGTCCACACATAAGGAGACTAAAGCTTAATTCTAGCATTCCCTAACTTTTGCAAGTGTTACACTGCTCCTTGAACCTCAATCCTGCATATGAGTATGTGTTAAGACTTAGATTGATGAATGATTGTGAGAGTCCATAACAAATGACACAAAGTTGAAATTTTAATCTTTCAAGGCCTTGGGAATAGCAACTTATATTACATTTTCCAGAAGGGAAAAAAAACCCAAACAAACTTAAAAACAGCAAGACCATCTGCTTGAAAGTGTTAAGAAAATACGCAATGCTGAAACTAAGCAGATACTAACAAAATGCTCATAATACTTGTAAGAACCAAGTGACCTCTATTTGCTAGAAAACAAGTAACCTTTAACCACAGACGCTTATGCTGGACGTTCAAACAATCTACAGTTTTAGTACGTCATAATGATCTGCAGAGAGCTAGGAAAAAGTAATCTTGAAGACAAGGATTTATTTACCAAAGAAAAATATTAACTATTACTGAATAATAAAATTATCTATAAGCCAGGAATTGGTTTTAGCTGAAAACAATTGATTCTAAAGAAGTGCAACCAGATGCAAGTCAAGACTGATAAATGGAATGGGGTTCTATGCGCACCATAAAATGCAAAGCAAGGACTGCAGTCTGATGTGATAACAAGGGAAGAACAAATGACTATGTTTAGAGGTACTAATAAATCCAGTATAGTTTCCTGTACGCTAAACTTAAAAATATCCTAAGGTCATCAGCCTTGAAAAGACAAAGAGAGTATTTCAGCATTTTCAGTAGATGGAAAAATAACATCTATTAAAGAAATTCTTGCATCTGGTATAAACATCATCCTCACAATGCAACATTTTTGATTAAGCATGTCCTATGGAAGCCGTTCAGACAGAACAGCATATGCAGTGTTCTAGATATATCTGTATAACGTCCTGCGACATTGATATAATACATAACATTGGTTTAAAATTGATCTACATTTTTTTATTCATAGCGCATTTGTTTAAACACTTCAGCTCTAAAATGTCACATTCAAACAGAAATCTTTTGAATACTTTGCAGTTAAATACATATTCCATAATTTTTGTAACTAAAGTGTGGTATGAACTTTCATTACAGGGATAGTCCTACAAGGACTGTTAGAAGCATTTACAGATGAAGGAGCTGCAATTCACCCAGGTAGGGAGAGATGGAGGTAATTCCACATTCTGCATCTCAACCCCATTAAATGAAACAGAATTAATTGAGCTCTTAATCTTTGTAAACCAGTTATCGTAAGGGCCTGGTTAAGGGCTGGGTTGTCCCAAAGCTGCTGGTCCAGATGTGCCACAGCCATGCCCCAGCCTGGCAGCAAGTATCTCATTGATGTAGATCTCACCCCACTCTTGGGTTGATGTCCTTTCCCAGCCTCAGTCCATCTCTGTCCTCAGGGAAGTGCCCAATGCCTGGGGCTGCCCACACTATCCCACCCCTGGCTGGAGCAGTGGGACAGCAGTGGGACAGCCCTGGCTGCCAGGCCATCTCCTCATCAGGAGGTACTGTGCCTCCCAAGACCCCAGCCCATGAAGAGCAGCACTCCAAGAGCTGTTTCACATAACCACTAGTTCCTTTCTATTTTGATTTTGGGGGAGGCATTGTAAAGGTGGATTCTTCCCAGTACCAAATTAATGAGAAATGACAATCAAAGCAGAATTTCCCACCCTCCCACCACCCCCCTCCATGAAAGTCAATTTTGGTTCTAAATAAGAAGAAATACCCTTTTAAAAATGCTTTGCAGAAGTTGCCATTTCAGATCTCAGCCTCCCTTTCTCCTTTATGGTCCTGTTTGTTCTGTTTCCATGATAAAAGCAGCCTAAAAATCTCCACCCTACAAGAACATCAAATCACAACGAAAAACAATCATTACAAGCTATCACAGGAAATGCAGTTTCACAAGTAATTCTGGCCCATCAGAGGAAATGGGGACATAAATCCTTAGAACTTGATGAAAATTGTCCCATTTAAGTGTTGCATTACTAGATTAATAATGACCAATTGGTGAACACATAATTTGAATTCTGGGATGGCTCTCCAACTCTTTAAAGTATTTAAAGACCGTAAAACCCTTTCCTTCAAGCTTAGCATGCAAATCCAGAACAGGAATAACTGCTCTGATCAGCTGGTGTGAAGATGCACCACATCTCCAAGGACAGTGAAAGCTTCAGGAGACATAAACCCAAAAAATTTTAAAAGTAAAAATAACCAACAGAAGAAAGCAAGAATATGCCTACAGCAAGCTAAGATCACCTAAGGACTGCTGCAGCTGTTTCTCCTTCCCATGTACAAAACTTTTATCTCGTAAACAAATACACTGGAAGACAGTATTAAAAGTGACAAAGTTGCAGAAGAGCTAAATTTTAACAATAACACCACCTCAGTTATTGATGATGATGGGGGTAGTGTGGTCAGGGGATTACTCTTGCCCCTAATTTGTGTCTCACTTTTTCCATACTCCTATGGGGTTTTTTTATTTGTCAAAAGAGAGGGTTTAGAGGACTTTTTCCCTTCTGTATCTCTGCCTCAAAAAAAGAGTGAAAGAAAGAGTGGAAAAATGCTGGAATTGCTGATGGCTTCTGTGGCCATTGATGTTTGTATTTCTAGAAACTCCAACATTGCCTTAAAGAACTGCAATTCTTCAGCCAAGGCTTCCCTCAAAATAGTACCAAAATAGAACTCATACTGTAAAAAACGTAAAGGGATCATCATATAGTGAAGTAAGTATCCATGAACGAACCTGATAAGGGAGAGGCGAGAAAAGGGAATCTGATTTCTGTAGATATTAAAACAAAACAAAGAAAAGGTTTTTTTCTATTTCAATAAACATCTACAGCAATGGTTAGATTTTGTTTTAGATAGCTTCCACACAAAAAAAATAGTAATAAACTCAACATTTTTTCAGTAAAAGATATTTCATTTTTCCTATGACAATGAGTCTTTTTTCCTTAGCCTTTTACCTTTATTTTTGCCAAATGTTATAAGAAAACAATTTCAAACAACCTTGACTCGCCTTTCCAATTACATACAATAAATACATAGAACTTTCATATACAGGCAATGAGTATGTGCAAAGCTCTGGTAATGCAAATTTTTGGCAGATAATGATGGATAATAAATCAGTTTCTGAGTACCGCAAAATGGATTTTGTCAATCTTCATCTGCCAATGCCTTTGTACACAATCTTGGAAAATGTGTTGTTTCAGTGGCATTATCACAGCTTTTACAGTAATCATGGTTCATCCCTAATTACGCTACTTCTCTCTGTACGAATGCGGCCTCTTTCCATTTATCAGTTGCTACTGTTAGAATGCGCTGATGACAGCACTAGTATTACCCTCTACATTATTATCCTCTATATTTTTTCTTCTTGCTGAGAGATTACTTACTTTTGTTTATTTTCATTGTCTATGAATAGCAGCTATACATTATCAAATATTTCCTTGTCTTTTAAGAAGATCTCTCTCCTGTACAACCAGAGCAAGTTCTATTTATGGATGGACTTATTTTTAAATATAACTATAATAGTAACAAGCAATCCCTGACACTATCAGTGAAGGAATTTTGGCCCTCTGCTACTTAATAATGGAGGAAGCATGAGTTGAATAAAATCTTAGCAGTTTTTTGCCAATGACTGACTTAATATATTTTAATTCTTTGAGTTCTATCTGAGATTTGTTATATTGTAATATTGTCCTTCAATTATTTATGTTGTCTACTTATATTTATGCTATGTTTAAATTTTAGCCTCATTTTTACTTGTTTTATGTGTTTTCTTTCATTTTAGTAATAGTATGGCAGAAAACTGATTCCCACTAATATTAGCAGTTAGAATCTTCATTTATGCCTTCATAATATATTTGGTCTTCATTTCTCGGCAATATCTTTGGGGTTTATTGTTGTGGGGTTGTGGTTTTTTTAATAATACTAAAAAAAGAGTCTTGACAATTCACTCAAAGATGTACTTGAAATCTGCAACCATAAGAGAAAACTTTATAAGAGAGGTTTGTCTCTTCAGTCTGTTCTAACTGTACATGTTTTTCACTTCAGATCAAATCTAGGTGAATTACACGTCCAAGATTTCTTTCACATTCTACATGTCATATATCATTTTCCAAAGAACCATAAAGCAGTCAAGTCTTTGACAACAGGTTTAAACTAGAAAACACAAATCTGCTTCTGAGGGCAGTTGTGTGGGATTGCAGCAGTCTAAGTGTATTTGCTCTATTTCTGAATTTGTTGTCCTGCACAGTGACAGGTGTCATCAGTCATTTGGGCAAAGATATATTTATTTCTGTTGATATAAAAGAAAATCATTTCACTTCTACAAACAAATTCACAAACATGCTTTGGAGAGAAGCAATTTAAATAACTTTTTAAAGATTCTAGAACCTTCAAAAGATAAGGAGGGCTTGATCCAAACTGATCTTCAGCAAAAATGAAGGAAACGTGCCTAGAAATACTAAGAGCCAAGAAATATTGGCATCGTCTTCTTTGTGTAGGAACTAAATCTGGCTCCATTTCCCATCCCACTCAATTTTCAACAGTAAATGGCACTGGTCCACCAATCTGTGGCTTAATTAGAAAGATGAGCAAAATACCAGTAGTGACTTCTTGGAGTAAGACTGCTATAAAAGCTATGCAAAACAAATTAAAGACCAGTAAGACCCAAGTGTTAGCAAGTCTCCATGGATGGCCTACAATCTCAGATACAGTTTCTGCAGAGCAGGAAAAAGTTGTTTCACAAGTCACATTTGTTACTCAAGAGCCAGGCAAACTCTGGGCATACAATAGCCTGAGCATCACTTCATAGTGAATTTGTTTCTTTCCTACTCATGCATATTTCTCACTATTGCCCAGTGAGAAAACTAGATAATCAGAGAGGCAAGATAACATTGTAGTTTGGCCCTCCACAGCAATTGTTGTTGGGGTTTTTTTGACACAACACAAGTTTTTTGGATGTTAGCAACAAGAATTGAGCATCCCCAATCCCTAAATAGGTACACTGCTGTTCTGCAACATTCATCCCTCTACTCTGATGCTGCAGACACTAGTTAACATTGTGGAGAAATCTGAAAGAAAGTTTTTTTCATTTTCAAAAAGTAAATGTGAAGAACTTATTCTGGCTTCTCCCAAGAAATTGCCACATCTCCTGAATAGTATTTGGAGTCTCAGATTCAAATCAAACTTACATGTATGAGAAATAAAAAGCTCTTTTTTTCCCCTTTCTTTCTTCAAGTTTTACACATTTTCCATGTAAAAACTTAAGCAGACATAGTTCTGATTAAAAAAATTTTTTAAAAAAAGAAGTCACAAATCCTTACCAAAACTCAGCTTGGAGATTTTAATTCTATGAAAACCAGGTTAAATTTCTACTTTCAAATTTTGTATGTGATTGCTTTTCTCATGTCTGATATCAAACAATAAAGCAAGAACCTTCTTAAGCAATCTGACTTTTTTATGCAAAACACCATTCCAGTTATATAATTAAGAAGCCATTTGAGCATTTTACCAGAGAGCAAATGGCTTCAATCTTCTCCCCTAAACAACCTTCTGGTTTGAAAGTCCAATATTTTTTCTGAAACAGCTGAGGATTTGCTTGGACTTTTAAGTGATAAACAAATGATACTTGTCCAGTGCTGCCACAATATTATTGGGGTTGGATTTTTACTTTTGCAATCTGGTTACACTCAGCATGATTCTTCCTATTTCCAAATTTAGGTTTATGAAGCTAATCTATTTCCAATAAGATCATTCATTGAAGCCCCACCAAGAATCCTGCAGGCTGGAACTTTGTGTTGTTTAAACTAGAACCACGTTGTATATTATTCATTTCCAAAAAACACAGCTTTTCATCATATGCGAGAAGTTGGAGAAACATGTTGAAAAAGTGTTCGTCAAATCAAGCTTACTGACAATTCAAAATTTCTGCTAGCCAAACAGTTTTTTGAGTCTTTTCTAAATATGTTGAAAATGTTACAGGAAATTAACATGTGGCTTCTGACTATGACAATGTGCATTTAAAAAGTACATTTTTAAATTCTACAGCCTATGAAGACAACTACATATTGTTGCCTATTAACCAGATCCAGAGGTGTGCTAGGACTAGGTATGGGGAAAATCAAAAAGCCATGCCACAAACTGCACTTAGCACATGGCTTTGACTGCTTTGTCTGTATGCTGCCAACAAATCCATTTTCTCTCTGACTACTTCTGACATTCCAGTCCTCTGAGCAATTCTAAACAATCATTGTTTTCCAAACATCAGCATGCCATAAAAATGCTTTCTACTTTCTCTCTAAATAACAAAATTTCTCTCAGAAAATAACCCTGATCTGATGTTGACACTGAACAATATTTAGTCTTGCAGAGCTAGAGATCTATGATGCCATTCTGAGACAGCAGAAACAGAAGCTTTAGATTATGAAAAATAAGTCATTGTACTGCCAAAGAAATTACGATTTTTTTTATTTTATTTTTTTTAAACAGAAGAGCTTTCTTTGTAGGTTTTTATTTTAGTTAACTCAATGATCAATCAAGTTTTTGTTTTGCTCTTATGGGTCCTTAGGCTTAGACATCCATCTCCAGAATACAGTTAGTCTAAGAAGGAGCTTTTAGGTTATGCTTTTTTTTTAAAAGGGCGAATGCTCTAGTGCCTTGTCAAAGATGAATCTGGAGAATTTTCCAAGAGTCCTTGAATTTACTTAGGTTCTCCCTAATTAGATATAGTGAGGGTATGCCTATTCTATCTCAAATTCTCATTGCTCTGAAATGAGTTATTGCTTTCAGCAAAGCACAGTGTTTTATTTACTGTGGTACTCCCCATTTTGAAAAAAAAAATTATATATATATATACACACACACACACTTGGTATATACTTTTTTTTCCTTTGTATAATATTTATATACTTTAGAACCTCCAGAAGCCTTTATTCCTATCCATACTCAGTTCTTTAGACCACTAGAATGATACAATGGCATTCAAGTGTACATGACAAGGCCCTAGTTTTCCAATCTGAAAACTGAGATTTTTTTATTATTATTATTATTACATTTCAGTTCCATTAGAAAATTATGACAATGACTTTAAAAGAAAACAAATTCTCTTTGGTTTCACTGGGGCTATTTTTAATCCAGGAGTTGCAGCCCATTAGAAAACAAAAACCTTATTAACAAGGTTTAATGACAAGCCTTTTCCACCATCTGAATTAACAGAGGATGTAGCAACTACTCAACAGGTTTTGTCTACTAAATTATTTAAGCAGTTTGCAGTTCCTTGATTAATATCCTATGGTACTAAATCTAGTTCTAGCCTAACTCAGTGTTGTCGAAAACACCATCATCTAATTTAGGTATATATAGATAAAGATGCACAGTAAATGTGTTTATCTAGCTGAACAATAAAATAGATGTATAGGCCATCACACTTTTTTGAAATATGTAATTCAGGTATAAACCTGGGAATTCAGTGTAGAAAAGAGATTTCATAATTAGGAAATTCATGTCTACCAGTTTTATTGCGCCTGTAAATGTAAAACTGCAGACTATGGCACAAAGAAAGAAGAACTAGGGTAAATGAATGTGTTTTAAAGCCTTTTTAGAAGACCTGAATGCTGAAAGAGTTCCATGACATAACATTTTAAGAAAAAGAGAGATTAAGAACCATGAAAAATGAAAAAACAAGTTTTGCCAAGCAGGCACGGCGCAATCTTAGGTAAAACAAACAGTGAGGGAGCAGCAAATACCTTGTAGGATTGCTACTCATACACTAAAGGTCTAGAAACATTAAAAAACAATAATAGTTAGGTAATCAGAGTCTTTTTGTCCCAGATTGACAAAAGCATACTCAGGTTTGGAGTCCTGGACAGACTGATAGCTCAACGTCAGGAATTTGGCAACAATAAATTCCCTAGGCAAAACAGATCAAGGTAAAACAAGGTACTTCTAATTAAATACTTTGCCCTGAAAAACATATACAGAACTCTGCAATGTTACACCTTCAGTCTGCTAAGACTAATGAAAATGGGCAAGTAATAGTGTTAACGTAATAATTATTGAACATTATAGCCAGACTAACGTTTCTTCCAAAATGTCAAGAATAATCACAATAATAATCTCAATAACAGCACAAAGAGGTAACTTACTTTCAAAGTATACCATTGGTCCAAGCAAACATAGTAAGGGCTGTGATTTATTAGAAATGTGCACTGATAGGGGAGTGCCTTTCAAAAATGGTTAGTTCAGTACAGTTGTGCGTAGTGGCAAGACAGTGTGAGGATATTCATTGTCCACAAAGAGGAAAAGTAGATGTCAAACTATAAAAGTGTCATAAGACACACTACAGAGGAGGTAGTGCAATAAGAAGAACTGGAAGGAATGTGCTTAATACACAGAAATTAAAACAAATAGAAATTTTTGCTCACATTTCTTACAAAGATCATTCTGCAAAGCAAAGTGAACATCGGCCAAATTAAAATACAATTAAAAAAAATCAAAATTAGAAAGATAAACATTTAATACAGACTGCAACCCATGGGATAGGTAAACTTCTCTTTAATCGCTGCAGAATAAGCACTAAGACCTCCAGTTTCAGGGCTCAATAAATTATGGACTTCAATTGACTTTAGAAAAGGCCCAAAGAGCCTGACTTGTCATAACTGAGGACTTACCCTCCCAAATAAAATGAGCAGGGGCAAGATAAGTCTAAGTCATAGAGTAACTGGCTAAAAGGAGTGAAAGAGTTACCACTCTGTAAATTAATTAGAAGTTTTAAATATTAAAAATTATAAAACAGCCTAATAAAATTATTAAAGATAAGCCCTTCTGTGGTATTAGCATATGAAAACAAACATGATTTAAAAGTAAAGTACCCTTAAGAGATTTAAAGAATATCAGTACAAAATAATGGATTAGACCCTGAAGATCCTACCCAGTTTGTCCCGAGGGAAAACTTTAAAGACTTTCTAATTAAACTTGTTCAAAATGCAACAGAGAGTTTAAGTAATAAGATTAAATCCTGGCACTAGAATGAAGCAGTATTTTGACAAAGCTTGTTTCAGAACAAGATGGAGTCCAAAAAGCAGAAACAGAAAAGAGTGTCTATTTTTTTAAAAGTTGTTTTTCATAGTTTCTGATTTGCTCCTGTGTAGTAAGGATATACTTGTCTGCATTTTACAGATGAAAAACTGAGGAATATGGAGAATAAGAAAAAAAAAAAAAAAAACCAAAGAAAAAGGGAGACAGTTTATCACTATTTAGACATTTTTAAAGCATCTGGCATAAAAAAGAGTATTAACATCTGGCTCTACATGACTTGCTGTCAAACTTTGCAAGCACAGGGTCATGATTGCTTCCACAGTCTCATCTCCGAGAAGAACGGATAAGCAAGGGATAGGGACAGATGGAGATAAAAGTTCTCAGCCCCCTTTTTTTTTTTTTCTTTTTTTTTTTCTTCCTCCAATCAGGTACAACATGGAACACCTAGAGTACTCTTCTCCTTTTATATGCATCAATATAGGAGACATCCAGATGACTCCATTGCTGCAGTGTTACATAGGTAGTCACTAGAGTAGCCAAACCAAGGCATAAGTAGTTGGGCTGCCAAAAAAATAAAATAAAGTTGCACATTACAGTGGTAAAACTTCTGGGAACATACTTTCATTCTTCAGTAAAACAAGTGACTTTAATATTTCCACTGAATTTGTTAAGGAAGGATTTCAACATTTTCTCATGTTCAACACTTTTTTGGACATGAGCCAGCAATGCACCCTTGGAGCAAAGGTAGCCAACAGCCTCCTGGGCTGCATTAGGAGCAGCATCTCCAGCACACTGAAGGAGGTGACCCCTCCCCTTTAATCAGCACTGGTTAGACCACATCAGGAATGCCAAGTCCAGCATGAGAGGGCCATGGAGCTAGTCCAAAAGATCATTAAGAAATTGAAGCATCTCTCATACAGCAGCTCTCATACAAGGAGCAGTTGAGAGCGCTTGGATTTTTCAGCCTGAAAAAGAGCAGACTTAGGAGGGAATCATATCAAAGTGTACAAATATCTGATCATGGAAGTAAAGATGGCAGAACCACAGTGAAAGGAAGCAATGGTCACAAAGCAAAATCTCCATCCTTGAAAATGTTAAGACCCAAATGAAAACAACCCTGAGCAACCCTAGCCCTAGTTGACCACAATTTGAGCAGGAGGAGTTGGGCTAGATAATCTCCAAATGTCCCTTCCAAACTCAGCTGTTGTAAGATTATTCAGGGGAAATAGTGGCAGAGAGGCAGCCAGATCACTACAAACACACAAATGTCTTGGCCAATTTCTTCACTGAAAACTACTCTTCTACATTAAATTAGTATTTAATTTCTAATTTACTTCCAAACCTAGATAACTAGTCTAAGTTTAAAGCACCACTGTGTTTGGGGAAGATGGTTGTTCTGTGAATGGGAGCTAGGTAAACTTAGATAAAATCTAGTCAGGAAAGATGCATGTATTCCTTCCCTGCAAATATGGCTCAGTTTAACTACTCACGTAAGCTAGGTAACAGGAGTCATACTGCACAGTTTCATTTGAGGTACACTGCATGTTGGTATTACTGATGACAAATGGTTCTAATGTGATCTTACAGCCTGACCAGCTAATATCCTTTATTCCTAAATGACCAGCCTATTCCTGTTAGATGCAGCATTGTAATCATGAGTGGTCACATAATGACAAAGCCAGTACTAGAGGAAATCATCTCTGGGTCATAACCACAGTCAACTCCACAGTGTGAGCACCCCTGGATTAATAATAATTAAAAAAAAAAAAAAAGCAACAAACAAACAAACAAACAAAATCCAACACAACACAAAACCAAAACTTATCTTGATGCCAAGGTTGTAATTTCATTATATGAGAGCTGGATGTAGCAATTCTCTTAAAAACACTTCAGTATTAAGAACACTCCCACACCACAGCCTGCAAAAATTGATGTAGCTTTTTGTGGGTCAGCCCTATAAACTTTCTGGACAATGTACCCAGCTAAAGAAAACTGGCAAAAACTAGATTAAGCTAATACCAGAGCTGAATTCTCTGCATTGCACACAGTAGTTTTGGTCAGAATCTAATGAAGTCACCACCACTACACACTAAAAGTCTCTCAAGAGATGTTATGTTCTTTAACATGAATGTTTTTGTGACACTGAAAACATTGTCTAGTGCCCTAGCATTTAATTATACACTTCCACTTTTTTTTTTTCATAATTAAGATACTGTCCATTTTCTTAAATCTCCCTGCAATGCAGGGTCCCAGGTACAAATTCAGTGGAAGTGAACACAAAATAACAGAATTTTGTAAATATTTGGTGGCATCCTGTAAAAGAATCGTATCATTACATAGTATTTATAAATGATGTAGGAAATAGCTGCTGGAGACATTTGAAATATTTACTTATAGATATGTACAAATAGAGATCCCATTAGATTTTAGAATCACTGAAGCTAACTCTTACTGCTACAGCTGATTGTATGTGAACTACTTCCCATAAAACACCTTAATACCGAAAACTCTGGAGCTCAAGGTAGCAAGGGTATTGAAAGAACAACAAAAAGGAGACCTTAAGTGAAAATCAAAGCTCTACCTTTTAAGTCAAAGTTAATTCTGGCTGCCTAGTGATAGACTAGTGTACTTCTGACCAGCATGAGTTGAGTAAAGTTGCTCAGATTCAATCATCCTTATCTCAGAATTACTTAGCTTTTGTTAGTTTCAGTCAGACCCCATAATGCTTTTTAAATTCTTAGAGTTTATTTTTGTTTAAAGAAAAAGCAAACTGACTTTTTTTTGTCTAGACGATATTGTCTTTAAATAAAAGCTTCTGCTGAAATAACAGTAGCTGTTGGGAATATGTCCTGAAATAGGCCTTGTGTATAGCTTCTTACATTTGCCTTTTTGCTGGAAGTGAGATAAAGGAAACAAAGATAAAACAGATTTATGTATCAATTCCCAAGATGTTTAAGTAGGGCATTCTCTCACCTACTGCACAGAAGTGAAGCAAATGAGCTCAGCTCACTAAGGTTGCCAAGTGAGAAAAAGCTCCATGCAACTTTCCAAATTTAAAAAAAAAAAAAAATCAAAGCTACATATCTAGTCTCAGTAGTTTGCAGAACTACTAGGATGCTGCAGTCTAGTGTGTTTGAAAGTGTTATTGTGGGGAGATTGTATTGATTTAATCTCAGATTTGATATGATTTGAGGGTTAAGAAGATTGTTGGCTCAGGGAAATAAACACTTATTACCACCTACTAAGTACAGTTTTGCTTTCACAGGATTGGCTGCTTTTGCAGCATGAAGGCTCCTTCACATTTTCAATGCTGCTATGAGTGGCAGTTTCAAAAAAAACCTTGTAGCTGCCTCAACAGGTGTTCTAACAGACTTGGACAGGAACAAGCTAATGAATTATATGATCATGGAAATATGCTCCAAAGCAATATACTGAAAGAATTGTGTTAACAATTAGGAATTCTAAGTCCACAAAGGCTCCCATCCAGCCACACATGGGTTATATACATGACATGCTCTATTTTCAACTCTGCAAATTCATGGACCCTTCTTATAAAAAGATTTAAGATAGACTATATATTTCTATTTTTATCAGAACCTCACTGTTTAATGAAAATAAGAATACTTGAGATGGAATATCAAAGCACTATCTAATAGAATGACTAAGTAGTTATGTGGAGGAAAAATAGTCTTTTACAGGACTTCACAGATATCAAACCACCAGCACTCAATTGGCTCATTCATTTTCCCCTTTAAAATCATCAGCTTTGGGTGATGGATGCTCTGAACTCTGGAGTTCCCAAGGTCTGATAAACTTGGAGCATAAGGAAGCAGAAAATGAGGATGGAGCTTTGTCTTCACTGACTGGAGTAACTCAGAAGTAGAGAACTCTGATGATATCACTAACAACATGAAGGTCTTCTGTTACTCCACACTACCCTTTCTTTACAGGGTTTTTAAAAAGCCTCACCCAAAAATTACTGTCACCTAGATATCTATGTAAAGAGATTATTTTTTTTTAAATTAGATTAAATCTCATTTTCTCCCCATAATTTCAGTTATTTTCTGCACTTCTAGAACTACAGGAAAAATCAGAATATTCTTGTCTTATGCAAGTAACTTATACATGGATAAAGGTAACAAACTTTAGATTCCTACTTTAGGACTAGGTTTTTCATAATCCACTCATAATTTTAAATCCTAATTAAGAATGAAAGAACTAAAGAGAAAAGAAACAGTGCTCTAAGGAGTCCTGTATAACAGGCAAGCAAAGAGAACTACCATAAAGCAAAGTGAAAGAAAAAAAATAAATCTACACAAATAAAGCACAAAGATACTTTTAACAATACATCCCATTCAAGAACCTTGCATTTTCTGAGCTATATCTATTTCTGTCCAAGACAGTCAAAGACTCCACTTACTTCAGTAAGAGCTGGATTAGGCTTTTAATGAGGAGCTCAGAGCCACATTAAAATACTAATGAGTTACTTTAAAAAAAAAATTTTTTATTGTGAAATGTTCCTTTGGACTTATAAAAGGAAAATGCTTCGCGTTTTTTCTTCTAAAAGAATAGGCCCCAGACATTTGGAAAGTATCTTCTCTGAGTCACAGACACAGGAGTCTGCAAAGTACCCCTTTATGCAATCAAAGACTCTCACCCTTCCAGTGTTATACGCACGTCAGTACATCAGATGCACCAGTTTGCCTGTTCCACAGGCATGATGAGATCAGACATGGTCTTGGCAGACTTTGCAAATCGTGTCTCAGCCTGACCTAACACTTCAACCTCACAAAGCTGGAGCTTCTAAGCATTCCCATGTCACTGAGCAGGGATCTCAGAACAGAGATTCAAGCACATCAAAGAACCCTTTGACTGCAGAGTTATGAGGAGACTCCCTTCTCCTGAGCAAAGGGTCCAGGGAGAGAGCCTACATATTTGCTGTGTTAGCTTTACAACCAATACACTCTTTACAGAAGGGGTTATCTTGTGTCCACATTCTCTGATCTAAGCTAATGTTTGTTTACAGAGCCTGTAAAGCAGGAAAGAGGGAATGTTTCACGGGAATGTCTTACTTGTGGTCTCCTCTATAAAAGGGTCTTTTGAGACAACCTTTTAGCAGAGGGGGAGAAGTCACCTGTAACAGCCACATCAGGAGATGCTTATTTCCAGGAAAAAGTCTAACTCCTTCTGCAGGGTCTGAGTGATCATTTGGATGTATATTTTACTTTCAATGTTCTCATAGAAAAAAAAAAAAAAAAGCAAAATAAACCTTAAAAAGTATTATAGCTCAGTTCAATCATTTTTACAGCTGGTGAGCCCAATACCTAAAATCAAATACTCCAAACTATTTACTGGTTCAGTGGCTCCCAACTAAATTTTTTGCTTGCTACTAATCACCTTAGGTGGTGTGTGGAATGTTTTGGCCCACATTTTCAAAGAAATAAATGACTTTCCAAAAGTCTTGAATAAAAAAAAATGGTCATAGTTAATTCAAACACTACTGGTGTGACTTATTGGACATGAAAAATAGGACCCTCTGCATTGTCAGTTTCAGTTTTTACTTCTCTAAAATGTTTTAGCTTATTCCTTCCAAAAACTAAATTATATCTACCTGTAGCATAGATGTTGTTACACTGAGTCTTGATAAATTCTAATGAACAAAGTGAATTCCCAAAGCATCAGACTGCTCAGGTTCCCTTGGAAGAACCTTTGGATCACTCTCAGTTGTATATAAGAATAAATGTCGAGTTCCTCAGATAGTTATCATTTTATTAGTGTTAGCCCTCTCGCTCAACACATAAATTAGAAAAATCTGTTTTTAAAAAAAATCATTATCAACAGCATCTAGTCAGGAATATTAAAGCAGATCCCTGCTATACTAGCAGGTAACAAAAATATTTTTGAAGTGAGGAGAAAGAATTTTTGTGACTCTAGGCTACTTTCGGTTTCTGAGATGTCTTCTGAGCACCCAGCAAATCTGTAAGCCCATTCAGTTTGTCACCTGGAAAGATAACAAGCAAATGCTGCTTGTCTTGATTTGTCAGTGATCCTTCTGCCCTGAAGTGTAATCCAGAACACAAGCCCAGTCATGTACTGGATGCATTAAGGCATGATAAAGCTCTCATGCATATGGTTGCTTATCTTGCAACTGTATAAATCACACTTAACAGCCCTCAAAACCAAGAAAAAACTACCATTTTTACAGGCACGTGTGTTCGAATTGGGGCTTGGGGCTACCCTACTCATAAAATGTCAAGCAATGCCACTTTGTCCTGCAGTTCTTTATGTCTGATCACAGTGCTTTAGTGTGCACACTCACAGTATACTCTCTTATACACTCAGTCAAAGTTAGCACTGAGGTCCCCTGCTCTTTTTATATTTTAACAATAGTATTATTAGCTGCTAACTGCTGTCTTGGTCATCTGGAATTTTTTCTACATTAACTTCACTGATTGGTTCATGAAATAGTCTATGGATTTTTTTATTTGCATTTTTTAGATTAGATTTCTCTGTGCAATAAGGCCAAATTACAGTCTGTTGCATTTACCGCTAATGAAACAAGGGCTCTTTACTCTTAGTCCTTCATACTATGAACACTGGGAAAGCATGCTTGCTTATATAAAAATACTGCTCTACAAAAATTATACCACCTGAACTACTCTGATGCTATTGTACCATTTCCAGAAACACAGGGAAACAGGGTCAGGTTTTTTTAAGTGGTAGAGAAAGACTGCTTTAAATTTGATTTTACTCATAATAATTTTACAAAGAAGTTATGAAAACATTTCAATAAAATCCCTCTAAAAACCATTATCAGGAGCTTCTACAATGTTCTTTTTCAAGGACTATGCAGGCGCTGTGCCTAATTTGGGTATCTTGTACTTGCAGGTCATTGAAAGGCTGAGAATACAGCCATATCCAAGAACACTTAATACACTTTGTGATCTCTTTATACTTTGAAGCAATGCTTTTGTGACAGCTCCAACTCCCAGAACTGTAGACCACTCAGAGCAGTGAGGTGTAGTGCAGTGTTTACAACAAACAGCTGATGTGTGTGAAAACTGCACAGCTGTACACATTATGTTCATTACTTTAATCAAACCTTGACCACAGAGTGTGCTAAAATTAAACATCATACTCAGTTTTTCGTCAGAACAGGATGACTTCAAACCCTAGCATTTTGGAGAAAGAAAAAAAGAGAGGGGACAACAAAAAAAGCTGTTAAAACTTTCCCTTGACAGTTTGCTTTGATTTTATTTATGCTATTAACATTTTGGAACACAGTTGTTCAGAAAGCCATCCAGTATAACATGGAATAAGTTCAGTGAAGTCAGTGGGGTTGTACCAGTTTACAACATTAAGTCCAATTTCATCATCTGTGGGGAATTTTTTCATTTGTTCCCTGCAGTCAAACAATTTTACATGATAATTTCTCAATATACATTCAGTTTCATATGCATTCTTTTGTTTTTACACATTTTTTTCGCCCACTATTTTCAGTGTTCAACTATAGTTACATATTGCTCTGTGTAGTGGGTCTGGCTGAGCTACTTTTCCCCATCCAGCCCTCATGCTGCAGTACTGGGAGCTGGAGGGTGTTGATAA